>MINK01174616.1:0-15753 GCA_001735545.1 Phormia regina
ACTTGATGGTGGGTATAATAGATTCGGCCGAGCCGAATATAACATTCGCACTTGTTAGTTTTCAAGTTTATATTTGAATCCAATAAAAATGTGTACAAAATTTTGCTGTCGTTTGTTTATGAAATATCTGCAGATACAATGGTCACCCTGTATTTGTATTTTTTATCCCATAACCTTTTTCATTGACCGATTAATATTATGTGAGATAGATATTTGAGCCAAATTTTTTTATACTTGATCCTGAAATTTAGTGTTGTTTTTAATATGTAACAAAAAAAAAATATTATTTTCAATATTTGCCACAACAAAAAAATTAATAATTCAAAAAATTCCTATTTTTATAAAATTAAAAACGGTATGTCAGGCTATATGGGAGGTAAGAATGTTCTTGATACTATTTATAAAAAAATAATAGACTCATAAATAATATACATCAAACTTTAATCACAGATTTTTGTGGAACTCAAGTAAAATATTTAAGCATTAAATCCATTTTTTAGTTTCAGGATATATATTGGAATTGGGCGTGTCCTTGCTCCGATTAAAAAATAAATAAGAAGACTTATAAGCCATCTATTTTTAATGGCTGGCACAATTTTTAGTAAATTTCATACCAGTATTTTAAAAACACAATAGTTTTTACAATTCAGAATATATGAAAGGTAGACCTGCCTTGTGCCAGTTTTTTTTTCAAAACTTTGTATTTATTTATAGAAAGCCTAAAGAAATATGCGTACATAGTTTCAATTTGATATAACAACTCCTCCTATTTTTGTCTCATCGTTGTATGAGATTAAAGCTCAGTCTAACGGACATACCTAAATCGATTCAAATTCTAAGCAGAACCCAGAAAATATATAATTCATAGGGTCTTTAATTATTATTTTTTTGACATATTTTACTTCATATACTAATAGTTTTTTTCTGTGTAGATAGTAAAGAGCCTCAGAATTGAATTCCTTGATAATATTTTTATGAGGAAATTTCAGCACCAAATTTTAGAAGGATCGGCCAATAATGGGGAATAAATCCCATATAATTTCTACTTCCTACAATCAACATTAAATGCATAAATAATATAATAAAATGCAGACATATGAATTATAGAAATATACACTACGCTTATTATCAAATTTTGGAGCATATATACAATGGTGTAGGGTCTCATATGGTCGGGCTTAACCGAATTTCCGATTGTCTAATATCTCAATATTAACAAGACGAATATACATACAATTACTCAAGAACAAGTTGTCCGATTTGGAAAATTGACCACACAAATGATGGATAAAAAATATATATTTGTTTTGAAAGACATTGTCTATTAACAGTATAATAAACGAATTAGATGTAAAACCTGTTCATAAAGTGAAAGAAATCATCCCTATTCTCACAAGACCTCCATTATTCGATGTACATATCGCAATTTAAACTCTTTTCTATATTTACTGGTGACCAAATGTTGATGGCTCCCTGCCAAAGAAAATCTAGAATACCTATCAATATTCTTTAATATTCAACAAATTATAAATTCATCCATGGATGTAGTTACTACATATAATTTTGTGATACAATAACATCTACCAACTCCTCTAATAAGGATATTTGAAGAGTTTTTGTTTCAAGTTTTTGAGTCTAGTATTTTCCTTTCTTCCTTTTCCATTGTCATTGTCAAAGAATTTGTGTATAATTTTCTGCAAAACCAATTTGCAAATTTGTCATTTTGGGATTTGAAAGTATTGTTTTATGTTTATGGATACTCGTACATGCAGAATAAGATAAAATTGAATTGTTAGATGGATATATTCATCAATTTGGTAGCAATTGAAGACAATCATGTATTTATAACTGGAAGTTATGACAAAATATACTTTGTAGTATTTATTCATGCAGAATTTTTTATAATAATATTATATTTAAATATAGAAGGAAAATTATATAAAACAAACACCATTTCCTAGGAACCATCAAAAGTTCCTAAATATACTTATATATATTTCACACACTGTTGTCTGTTAAATCTGTTAATTAAAGTACTAAAAAAATTGCCTTTAAACATTCGTAGGATTTTACTAATCACTCTTTCTCTCTCTCTCTCTTTGTTTTTTCTCTTTATTACTCCTTTTTATTTGGCTTTATCTCTCCCTATTTTAACCAACTCCAACTCCTCAATTCCTTTTTGTCTACAGTTAGGATTTGTTTATTTACAAATTATTTAAGCTTAAATGTAAATATCTCTTTACAAATAAACTCACTTGCAACAAATTTTATGTTTTAATTCCTTAACTTCCAACTTAACCAATAACTGCAGTCAATTTTGCTAGACAAACACTTGACCACTTACAAACTTCATTTAGTTACAACTGTTTTCTTTTATTTATTTGACTCAGAAACCCCAGTCGCTCATTCCAATCGTTAAGGCTTTATTTTACTTAAATGGTATGATTTAAACATTCCCTAAAGTGTAATTAATATGTAAATGATAGTCTACTAATCAAATAGTAACTGATGGTTTAATATAAATTTGGTATGAGATTATTGTGGCTTTAAAAGATATGATGATAAGACTAAATTTAAGTTGAAAGGGGGAGAAGGAATATGTAAGTTCTTTGAAGCCATTAATTAAGTTAATAACACATTGTCTCAATATTTAGGAGATCTGAATCGATTGAAAATACTAATTTAATTTTAACCGGGGATTCTCATAGTAGTTCACCTTTCGGAACCTGTTAGGAATTTTTTTATTTTTACCGTGTACCAACAGCCGCACAATAAAACTTCTGATCGACTAATTGGATTTACATGAAATTTAGTACAGACGAAGCAGAGGACTCAGCAGCGTTATGTTCGGAAGAGTGATCCAGGGCGGAGCTAAGGTAGCTTAAAATACGGTACCTCTGACATAAGAAATATTTAATCGATTGCCATTTTGGTTACTAGTTTCTCGTTTCAATTTCTAAGTATAAATGATTTTGCATGTTGTTGGTTTAGTTTTTTAATATATATCCCAATATTTCTGACCAAGTCTTTTCCTTAAATAGTTAAAGAACAAAATTATATATTAAATAAAAAATTATATCTTTGTCGAGTCCAAAAATAGACTATAATCGGCAAATGGAATGCAGTTTAAAAATCTATAATATGTTGTTAAGAGTTTTCAATCAAAATCTACGAGACTTCGGAAAAATATGGATTTCAATTGCAAAAATCAAAACAAGTATAAACTCATTTTTTTCATATTTCTTAGCTGACTTAATTCTTCTTATATAGAAGAAATTTAATTCAGTGTTTTAAAAACCGAAACCCCGCCACTTTAAGATTGTATACATCGTTGAAAATTCCAAGAATATTGTACTATTTGGGATAACAATCTTGAAGCGATGTGTAGGCTTTGGTCTCTTCACTGAAACCTCAGTTGTCCTCCGTTATGGGTCAGCTTTCCTGAAAGATATTGAGTAATCAAGGTCTACACTCTAAAGACCTATATGACCAATGGTTATCTATCCATATGCTTTTTCCACAGTACCCTCCTTCTTTCCTCATACTCCACATACTTTTTTCCACACTTGTAATGTCTAGATGTTTAGTAGTAATTCTGAGAATCCGAATGGCTAGTCAGTGGTTAAAGATGACTAGTTGCTAAAACTTCCTTCTAGCCGTGTCCTGGCGTTCAAAACGCCGTCTCTGCATGGATGGTTTATTCTCTTACGTGCCTACTCGTAGGAACTATATGGACAATCCAAACACAAAAACAAAGAAAAAACAATAACAAACAAGTATAGTACTCAGCTGTCACAATACACATATCCAACGTCTCCTCAACAGGACGTCGAGTCTGACGACCAGTCCGAGGAGTAACGAAAAAAGAATAAGATCCAGATAGACATTCTGAGATAATGCTATGTTAAAGCTCTCTTTATACTTAAAAATGTTGCCAAGAATGAGACAAACGGCACTTCACATGAGTTCGATATGGAAGATTTTGCAAGTACCAAGTGGTGGTTGACGAGTACCAAGCGAAATTTCTTACAAGCTGAGGATAACAATTCGCCGAAAATGAGAAAGTTTCATAATAGCTTGTCCAATCCTGCTCATCCCTCAGCATTAACGTCAGCAAGAAAACCGTTGAACTAGATGGTTAAAGATCACTTGCTGATAGCACTGACAAATGGTAGTGGCTGAATCTAAATTGGCTGCACTTCAAAGCATTTGAACAAAGAACAAGGTGGCGAACTTCCTTAGTCATAAAATTTACGAATTTTATTTCGAAACAGAGTGCTGAAGTTTAAATCTTCATAATGTATAATAAACCCTTTTTGAACAGATTATAACGTGGAGAAGATTATAATGGAACATTGGCCTGTGCCGCAAAGTGCTTTGGGAAAAAATTTAAGCTGTCGTTTCAAACTGAAACTTGGTGTGTATATTACTTTGGGATTTATATGAATAAATTCAAATTTTTGAAAAAATTGACGCAAGGACATGTTTACCTTCCATATATACGGAAGTTAAAAATAAAAAACTAAAACACTGGTTTTTATAAGCAGACAATATTATATTTAATAGGAGCAAGAGCATACCTACCTTTCCCAAGCCCTATCATTTCTAAATATTATTATAATTTCTGCATCCTCATTTTACGTTCAGTAAATGTTTAATTTGCTTCAGTTTTTTTTATTTAGTTTATAAATATTGAGCAACATAATTCTTTGCTATTCTCAAAAACTCGAGCTTTCGCATAACTGATCCATGACTTTTTACTCGGAATTTAGTAGTCATCAAGTTACAATTCAATTTTAACGGAACCTACGGAACTTTTTCCATAAAAATCCCTTTTTTACTATTTCATTATTTTAATAAAACTTTAAAAACTCTATAATAAAATCTCTACATGTTATCCTTAATTATCTACTTAATAATATTTTTATTATATTATTTTCCTCTTCCAAAATTACAACATGTCTTTTTATAAATATCATAAAGTTTTCATTTTTATTTCACACCCAATAAATTTATTCGACATCATAACCAAAAAATAAAGAAAAACAACATAAAAAACACCACAAAATTGTAACATTTATCCATAAAATACAAGTTAAAGTCAATACAAACATGAACAAAAAAAAACTTTTTTAGCCTTAATATAAATTTTTTTCAGGAATGAGGTGGGAGTTAGTAGAAGATACAATAAAATGTTATAAACTCTACTACTTACTACACCACTTCATACATAAAATTTATTGAATTGAAATTGGCAATTTTTATATGTTTTATTTTTTTATTTGGATTTTGGTAACGTATAAAAAGACAAGAGATAATAAACCGACAATAAAGTAAATGGACATATTTTATAGTTGATTGATTTTTATCACAATGTTAACAACGTAAATTTGGATGAAAATTTTGCACTTCATAGCATTTATAAAGCGTAAAAGCAAACCCCTCCCCCCCAGCATTGATTCAATATGCATAAGAGAAATTCGAAGTTTGAAATAGCGTTTGTCATTGGCAAGAGGATGTTTCTTTTTGTTTTTTGTCAGACTTAAAAGATATTTCACAATTTTTATGATTTGTAAATACTTTTATTATATTTGTTATTAGATTTGCTAATTTTGGTAACAAATTATTTTCTTTAATCTTTGAGACTATTTATTGGTGGTTTAGGAAAATTAGTTGTAAATATTTAAGGTAATTTTGGTTGAATGTCAACAAAATAATCGTAAAATTTAATTTCTACACTTTATTTGGAATTTTATTATTTAGTAAATATTGTAAATATATAAAAAAGTAATATAAATGTACTAAATTTGTTAGCAACTCAAGGATATGTTGTAAATTTTTTTTTATTATAAGATTTAAGAAATAAAATGGTTTAATTGTGCCATTTTTGTCAACACTTTTGTGAACAATAAAAACAATGTTATAAAATCAGTATCCAAATATAACTAACGAATAAGAAAATTATACGTACATATAAAGCGTTTATACGCACCTCTTCATCATAGTGAAAAAATATTTTCTAGTAAAATTTTCGCACAAATATCTTGTGACATTTTTTATTAATCGATAAAAATGACCAAGGCCGAATGTAGGGCGCAAACATAAAACAATTTAATATGCAAGCTTATTATAAAACATCTAAATAAAAAAATTTTGCCTTAAAGTATGCTTTCTTCATACTTTCACATTTATAAATTTACTTACAATGCCTAATATACGTGTTTGTGTATGTGTGTGGTTAAATTGTAATATTTTTAATTAATAAACGTATTTGGTTGTTTCAAAAATCGAAAATCTTTAGCATTAACAAGGGCTTAAAAAAATCAAAAATGTGTTTTGGCCAATAACTACTCAGTTATTATTGAATGAATTTATTTTATTTTTTCAGACAGACGTCTTTGCAAGAACGAAGTCCCTAGTATAAACAGAGACTTTAGAAACTCAGTCGCAAAGAGCTTCTAGCTCTTCGGAAAAAGCATAACATTAATCACTGCTGGACCATAAGAATTTTTTTACAAACTTTATATGTTTTGCCTATCAATTTGTTTCATAACTTAGAAGCTTTTAAAATTTTTACAATTTTGTTGCCTTATGGAATTAGGAAGCTCTATTTCCTATATCAAACAAAAAAAGGCATGCTGAAGACTGAATAAAGCCATTATTACAGATCGAATTTATCTTAGGAGTTCAATAATAAAAAAACTAAGGACGCTGTTAATAATTTCGACCAAATACGCAGTGAAATATCTCACTGAATCAATAAAAATATGGAAGCCCTTCCAGGGTTAATTTTTAAGCTATATTATTTGGGGGAAGGAAATATATTGACTTTCTTAACTTAATATGGATTTTTCATTAAGCTTATTTATATTAAGGTGGTAAATTTCATTATTTCCTCCCCGTAGACCCGCTCCTAATATATATATGCATATAATTTTATATTTCAAAACACGTAAAGAATTCTAAAAATACAAATAAAACATCATAAAATAATGTTTTTAATTTTAAATATTTATATATAGTTAAAAACATGATTTCACAGCAAAAAATAAAAAAAAATATATATCAACAAAAATTTGTATTATTTTACGCGCGATTGCATTACAGATTTGATTTTTTTCAAAGCTCATATCAATCACATCAAAGATTTTGTTTAATAAAGACTGGTGGAGTTTTAGATTAAAATATAAAAATTTCAATGTTTAGTTAGAAAACGTGATATTATAATATACATATATACATAACTAAAAATATTTACTATATATTTGTTATGTTTATTTTGTATTTAAACAAATCTAAAATAAATGTATAAAATAAAAAAAAGTAAAAATTTGAATTTAACATAAAAACTTAATAAATATACAAAATGTTGTTTGATGCTGGCAAAATATTCCCTTGACAGATTGTCAGTTAATATATCAACATCAAATTGTAGGTGGAGTATTTTGAGATATTTTAAAATAAAAGAAATTAAAAAATTTTTTGTTAAAAATCTGAAAAAAATGTATATGTAAAACTATATTTGGAGATGCGGGGCATCGATCCCCGTACCTCTCACATGCTAAGCGAGCGCTCTACCATCTGAGCTACATCCCCTACGTACTTGCTTGTTTTCAGAACTATACACATACAACTGTTTTTTTTTTTTAACTCTAGGCAAACATGTTATAGAAATTTGTGGCCTAAACTATAAATAAATTTTAATCAATGATAGATACATTTTTGTTGTAACACTGTTATTTTGTGGCTATTGTTGTTGCTTTAGTTTCCAAATTGACCAACAACAATTTTCTGAAAAGCTGTAAAGTTTATATATTTATGTATCTGCATATAGTGAAACCTATTGAAACATATATGGAATTTATAATATATAATTCAATATATTAAAATAAATATATTGTCTAACTTTTCAATAATTTGTATTAAGTACAAAGAAAATCAATTTTGGATGAATAACATTTTTACTACTATTATTTTTACCAACTATATTGGGCGCATTGTGGTCTGAAACACAAAATTTTTGGTAAAATAAAATCTTTATCTCCTAAACTACTGGTCAAATCGAATTATAATGTTTTGAAGACTTGAAGAGGAGGACCTAAAAAATGAAAATGCTCCAAAAAAAATTTACATTTTCACCACTTCAAAAGTAGTAGTGAATCTTAATAATAACTTTACAAAAGTATATTTAGAAGAACATCATATTAATAACAATCATGTATTACAAATATTACATTTACAACTCTTTTTAAGCATCTTTCAATGATAACACAATGTTAAAATCATAACTTTTCTATTTATTTTCCTAGTTAACATAATTAAAATATCCCTCTTTCTTTGTAATATTTATATTTTTGTTACAAACATTTAAATTGTTTTATCCATTTCTCAAATATACATACAAATATTCATGAACATGTAGTTGAGAAATGCACAAACAAAAGAAAATAAATTTCACAAAAATTGTCTCTTAAAACATCGAACTAATCTCCACATAATTGTTCCACCTTACAAATACTTAGTAAAAAGCACAAAGCAACAACAAAAAATACAACAAAACTTTTTTAATTTAAAAGCGAAATAAAGAAAAACTTTTGCCATTAATTTTAAGAAAAAAAAAATATACAAAAAACTGAAGCCATTATCAATGGCATACTCATCATCGTCATTATTATCATCATCTGTGTCATCACTAATGGCTTGTGCTTAAAAACAAAGCAAAAAAAAAAAAACAACTACAACAGCACACAAGAAAAAATAAAACAAAAGAGAAAAAACTAAGAAAAAAGTTTAATGGTAACGGTGGCATTGGCAAAGCCATCACCACCATTAAATGAAATGATGATAATATTTAAAAAACAGTTAATAATGGCGTACGGAAGTGAGCAACAAACATATACACACTTTCATATCCCTGCACTTGTATGCACACATTTACACACATACACTTGCCTCAGTGTTACAAAAACTGTTATTTTGTTTCAAAGCACGAACATAAAAAACAACAAAAAAATCCTTAAAATGAAACTTTTAAAAAAGGACTTTTTGTTTTTTTTTTAGTTTTTTTATGTTTTTCTTTTTCCCTTCTTTTTTGTGGTTTTTGTTCAAACAAATTTTTCGAAGCGCATGCGAGTTTCTTTTTTATTCAATAAGTTACTCACTCCCCCTCGGCTCTTATAAAAGAGTATTTAATATAAAATTTCTCAAGATTTTTGTTCTCTCTGTGGGAGGAGCTTAAAAATATCCTTATTTTCTTTATTTTTACTTTGGTTTATTTGTTGAACTTTTGATTGTTTGTTATTTACCATTTAAGTTTTTGCTCTTGCTATTGTTATTGCTTTTGTTTTTGTAGATATGTCTTTTTTTTAATTTATTTTTTTTTTTTTTTGTTTTTGGTTTTTATTTATTCCTTTTTGTTTTAAGTATGTGTGTAAAATGTCATAAGAATGATAATTGTTGCAATTATAATATTAAATTGAGAGATCAACCATTTGGGAATAACCAAACGAGTTTGTATGAATGTGATGATGGATACTTGATTTCCAACACATTGTTGTTGTTGATTAAGTTAATTTCTTTAGCTGAATTACAAAAGAAAGTTATTATATACATATATGTATCACAAAAAAAATTATAACTAAAAATTGTTTTAACAATTCCTTATTTGATTTTAAATTAAATTTTATAAAGAAATATATTTGATTTTAAGATTTTGTTTTATTGGATTTAAATTATTTAAAACCCAATACAAAAAAGCTAATTTTGACAATTCCAATATAAAATTAAAAAGAAAATAATAATAATAAAATTTTTCAAACATAAATCGTAAAATCAATATTTGAAGACTTCCTATGGTAAGCAGCCTTCACTTTCCTAAATATATTTCAAATATATTGAATGATAAATATTTTTCAGCTAGATAATAAGATATGGAATATATGTATAATGACTGTATGTTCATCTGCAAACATAGCAAAAACTTTGCATGTAAGTATTATTATTTTACCATTTTTTTCATATTCTTGTTAGGTTCATATTCTTGTTAGGTATTTGCCCAAAATATTCCAGCATAGGACCGAATATAACAAGTAAGAACCTTATTTGTTAAAACTTGACTAAAGAGTAGTAAGCAAACTTTAAAGAGATTTTTTGAGAGGTCTTTATATGTAACCTTAGACTTAAACCGAAAAATATTACCTTTGATAATAACATATATATACGTAGTGTCCATTATTTAACCTTGTCCCAATAAAAATGTCTTCCCAGAATACAGGCTTAACTACATAACAATTTTAATGTTATATAAATAGAAAATGCAATGTCAAATTTTATGAGGATTGGAGGATTTAATTAAACAAACAGGTTCATTTAGCTTATCTTTTTAAGTTGAGACAATTACTTAAAATACTTCATGAAAATTTTGTTGAAAACGATAAATTTGTTTTAAATGACTGGAGTATCTGAAGTTAATTTTTTGTCCCATAAAAATATTTTTTCAATAAAACTTTTACGAATTTGAATGTTTGATTTTACAAATTCATTGATAGGTACGATTTCAGTAAAAAAAAATAACTAACTTTATGAATTTAGTAATAGAATACGAAATTTAATTTTTTCTGTGTACATATATGTATATTTTTTATTATTAAGTAAAGAGATTTTAATTTATAAATATTGCGAATGAGGTCTAAATTGTTAAAATAATATCGTTATATAAAAAAACAATATTTTTTATAGATTATTAACTTATCATGGTGAACAATGCTACCCTTATAGATGCCATTTGTCCTTCAAAATTTTATATTAAAATCACTCCTTCAGATGAAGGGGGTGATGAGCCATATTTGTTCATATTTGAAAAAGTTGTTCACACAAAATTTGAGAGCACTTCTGACTATAATAGTTCTTTAATTATGCTTCCAAGTCCAAGCGGACTGCAATCGGATTTAACATCTCCGATTTCAATGATATTCGCTACAAGCTTTGACCTTTGCAAGTAATTCCGAAAACATGACCCATGTTTCTTAAATGTACATGGTAGCATATTTTAAAGACAAAGACATTACCTTCATAACGATATATACATATTTTTTGAATAAAAAGTCTTTGAACTTTCAAAGTTGGAGATAAAAAAAATTAAAACTGATATCTCAAAAACCTATATTTTTCTCGATATGGATAGAAAAATTCAAGATGGAACCTTATTTAGTTTAGGATTTATAGGCAAAAATAAAATCCAAATATTAATCTAGAGAAAATAAAAAGTTATTTTCATTGTGCTTTTAAAAACCAGAATATTACCTTCAAAATGATATATAGTAAGTTAATTTAGATCGAAAGTTCATAGGTCAAAATAAAACTTGCAAGGAATACAGCATTATATATCCGAAAGTGATATTTTTTAAAATGCTAAAAAAATTATATAATATTAATTATATTATTATTATTATTATTATTATTATTATTATTATTATTAATTTCATGTTGGACACTCATTTAATTTAGTGTCCAACAATTTGGCACAAATATAGAGAAGGGTTTCATTATCAATATATGTATTTTTTAAGAATTTTAAAATATTGGTTATTGTGAAAATTAATAATAATTTTCACCTTTGAACTTTCGAAGTATATAAATGTTTTACTTTTCACCTTAGAACTTTCGAAGTATATAATTGTTTTACTTGTCCTTTTAGAATTAATGTGTTTTTCTATTAAATGAAATAAATGTAAGAATTTTACAATGTATATTTTGAAAGTTATAAGCAATGATGTCTGATTACTTCTGGAAAATAATTCAATCGTCTTTTGATTTTTGAAACGTCATATTTTTGGACGGAGAGTATTCTTTACGCAGAAATATTGTGGTTTGAATAACATTTGCAATACTTAGTATTTGTATCGAATTTAATTGAAATCGGATGTATCAAATCCGAAAATTTCTGTATGTGTCCATTTTGATATGATCAAATGATATACACAAGATGGCCAACTTTGGAGGGCTACCCACTTCCCTCCCTGATAAGCTAGGAACCTGTACAACTCCAACGATTCAATAGTTACTGAATTATTTCCGAAAAAGATTTTTGGAACCTTTGTTTAACGGTTTTAAGTTGAACGTGTAAAAATGTTCACAAAATAGAAATTTATGAGTTAGTCTGAGTTCATACACAGCAATTTCCTTTTTGAACTTATTTAAAGTTCATTCAAAAAATTTTATTTCACTTATTCTTTCATTACTTGACATAATTTGTGATTGTTTTGAAGTACGAAAAATAAAATTAAAACAAATTTCAAAATCAGAAAAAGACAAAATCAGAATTGGTGTATTAAAAATTAACTTGTGTAAACGCCGAGTTATTTAAAAAAAATGTTATGGTATTTTTAATGTTTGATAGTATTATTTTTTGTTTCATACAAAAATTTCTAAAGAATTAAAAAAGATTTTATAGTAAAAATCGCGTAAACAAGAATTCCAAAGATATTGTAAAATTTTTAATTTATTACATACATATTTATAATGAAATATAATTTATGTCAAAATGAAAATTCCAAAATAAAAAATTTATTTACAAAAACAAGTGTCAATGATATTTATCTATCATTCATTTCATCAATGTCATCATGTACATATATATTAAGTATTTATTTATCAGTTCATACATGACTATATCTTAATTATGTGTTAAATTATCATCAACTAAATTGATTATCTATTATAAATTTAATACATATACCAGCAAACACTTATTGATATGAGATAGAGTACAAAATGGTTTGAATTCAAAACTTTTCTTAGAATAAATAAAGAGGCTGTCTTAACAATCTCTTTTATTTTCTTAAATATGAAAAGTAGATTTCATAATAATAATAACAATAATAATAATAATAATAATAATAATAATAATAATAAAACATTAATGATTTTGAAATGTATGAATTTATGTTGGCTGGGACTATATATAAATACACATACATAAATGAACGTATATATTTGCATGTTAATTATAAGTATTTAGTAGATATACATATATACATAGAATACAACTCAGGTTGTCTACTAAAATTGATTTTACTTCAAAACTATAATAGATACATACTTACATACATATCTATGTAAATGTAAAAGTAAAAACCTATGTATATAGATGTGAACGTAATACGTTTATTTACCTGTCAAACTACATGTGTCATTTAGATTTTTTTCAACTTTTTTTTTTTTGCTCCCCAAGTGTTTTGTTGTATTTTATTTGATTAATTTGTTTTTATCTCATCAAATTATGTGTTATTATATTGTTATTTACGTATATTTAAAATACATTCAAATATTGTATTTGATAAGTATGTATGTATGTATGTATGTATGTATGTATTTTTTACAAATGCGCAATCAATTAAGTATGACACAAAACATATGTACAATAAATACTTCTATCTACTGTTAGTATTTAACTATATTTAGTTGTATGTAAGTAATTGAATAGAATGAATCTAGATTGATGTTAAAATTGTGGTAAATTAAATACCAACATTTAAACCAACCAAGTGATCGATAATTAGGATTTTAACAAAATATGGTTACATTTATGCATTTATCTGACTTATGCGAATTTCTTATCTAAATACTTTTCTTACAAATGAAATAGAAATTAATAATATTTTGTTAAATAATTTATCACAATGTATAAGTATATTTTATGAGTTCTGGTATGTTATAGAGATTTAATTGTAACACTTGTTAATTTTGCGGTAATCGATCTAACGTAATCCTATAGTTCATAAACGATAAGAGAGTCTAATGCTAAACAAAAATGTAATTTCGAATAAAATGTTATTAAATATTTTGATATGACCAAAAATATCAAATTGTATACAGAAAAAAGTAAAAATCGACTTCAATTACGAAATTTGTAATATAAACAAAATTTTAATTGATTTTGCTCTAATCATCAAAATGATAATATTAATAACTTCAATAATTGATTTTATTATTACTTCTTTGAGATAAAGATTCTTTAAAAACTACTCAAATTTATTTTATTTCTACATTTTTATAGAAAAAAATTTATTTAAAATATAAATATATACCAAGTCGAAAATTAATTATATTAATAAATAAAATAATTAAACTCCAATACAAATTTAATTAATAATTTTATTAAAAAATAATTTGAAATATTTTTTTCTGTGTACGATGTTTATTTCTAACTGAAAAGAAAATGAACACTGTAGGATCGATTTAAAAAGCGATTCTGAGTCGATTGTTATACTTCATGGTGGGTGATGCATATTTCGGCATAACAAGTTGAAATTTCTCAGCTACCTGCTGGCAAAGGTCTCTGTCATCTATACTGTGTAGTGTGGAAATTGACTAAAAGTTTAAACTCTGTCATTGTTGCTATTAGTTTATACAAGAACCATTTAAGGGTTGCCGAAGTACAATTTTATTTGGCAGTAAGAGTAGCTGGAGTATATTCAGTGCAGGAAAAGGAAAAAAGGTTTATTCAGGGATGGTAAATTGGATTTTAAAATACAAAAAAAAAAAATAGCAAACCCTTCACACTATAAAACATATTGCATATAGTAATATGTATGTTAAACAAAATAAAAAATATTACACTAAATTAAAATAAAGAGAAAAGTAGGCATGAATAGACCTCCTTAACTTAACACCGATTTATTCGATTTTTTTCGCCATAAATTTGTCTATTGGTAGTTAAAAAAAGAGTGTGAAATTTTTTAGCGCACTTGGAACATATCAAGATTATCAGCTCACTTGAAATTATTATATCTTTTTCTACCTTAAATGTAAATTTATTTTATTTATTTATTTATTTATTTATTTATTCATACATATTTATACATAATTCATTTAATAATATTTTTTCTCGTTGTTAGAAAATTTTAAGAATAAAAAATTCATTTCAGATATCACCAACGCTGGTATTGGTAGTGAAAAAACTTACACTACACTCAATAGCGCAAAATCTGAACAATCACTACCCATAAGCTGAAAATAAAATTTTCTCACTAAACATAAATGTGAATTTTTTTTCTTCACTAAATATAAACCTGACATTTTTCCAATCAATTACACATCAATGAACTAATTTTAGAGAGCAATGATGGTAATTATCAAATTTAAAACCGTTTTAGAACTTAGTATTGTTCTAAAACGGTTTTAAATTTAAAATTTCATTTGTCTAGCCGATAGCCTTAGATGCTAGTGCTTAATTTCCTATAATTTATTGTATTTTTAATTATAATGAATTAATAAAATAAATAAAAAAAATAAATAAAATTTCTTTAAGATTTCTTGTGAAATCTTATAAGCGTATTTCTGCATATGGAGAGATCCATTTGTAAACGAGGAACCTTACTGTCTGATTCATCATTCCACAGACCGAAAGCCTAAAGTTAGATAAAATGTTGGTCACTCAAAAAATATATCCATTACGGATTTTTGGAAGTTCGAATATTTATGGGACTATATTTGTATACAATATATATTACAGTGATTAGTCTTTATTTTGTATTTAGTGAAGAATGTTTAAAAAATATTAAATCTTCTTTTAATTTAGTGAACAATTTTTAAGTTGCACTAAAATTAGTGGTGGGTTGTTTTTTGCACTAAAGTATTTAGTGAAGAAAAAAATGTTGCAGTAGGCTTAAGCAGAAAAGTGTTTTAATTGTAGTGGAAAAAAATATTTTTTCACTACCACTATGTTGAGTGAGGTTGATATTTTTTAACTCA
>MINK01174616.1:15771-28538 GCA_001735545.1 Phormia regina
CACTAAAAAGTAAAGACTGTAGTTAAAAATTTTGCACTATCACTGTTAGTGGAAACTGCAAATTTAGTGCACTACCCCCAACTCTGGTATTTACTGAAACTACACGCTATTTTACCAACAGCAAAGTATTTAGTGTTGACATTAGAGCGTCATTAACTAATAATAACAAGAAGAAGAAAACGAAAATGAAACACTAAACAGACTACTAAAAAACACAACACATTAAGCAAAAACAAATGAAAATCAAAAGCAAAATAAAGAAAAATTAGCAGCAAGCAGTTTGACATGTTTTACACACGAAAATAACAACAAAGTAAGATTAAAGAAAAAATAAAAAAAAAACAAATAACGCAAAAATAATTTTTTAATAGACCAACTAATTTCAGACGTAATAGCAGTAAAAGAAGAAGCAAAAAATAATAAATTGTGTTATCGTTTATTAAAAATAAAAAAATAATAGAAAAACTTATAAAAACTTAGGCAAAATAAAATTCCAAATCACTGTTTATTCTAATAACTTATTAAAACGTCAATAAATAAATCTAGTTCATTAAATAATAAAACAAAAAACACAAACAATAGAATTATAAATAGAAAAATATATACATATACATATGTATATTAAAACTGATTATTTAAATTATATAGTATTTACTTTATTTGTTATTTAAGCCAAATAAAACAACAACAAAAAAACAAATTATTAAATCATTACGGCAAACACATAGCAGCAACAAAAGTGTCTCCAAATATTTGGAAAAAAAGGAAAGGCATTGCCGCATAAAACCTTGAACAAAAAAAAAAAAAACACTCAAATTGCAGAAAATGTTTTAAAATCTTTAAAAAACTTAATTTAAATTCAAAATAAAATTTTTATAACAATTTTATTTAATTTATATTTGTGTTCTGTACACTGAAATGTTGAGAAAATTTTGGGAATTTTTCTTTATTCTCTTGTTAACGTTTATTGGTGGTTCGCTGGTCTTTAGGTAAGTCGAAAAAGTAATTCTTATAATAAATATTAAGTTTAATAAGAAATGGGAAGGTAGGCTGTGTGATGTCAATAATAAAAAAACTAATTATAAGGCAAGGTAATATACATACATATGTATATGCATATAAAATATTTTCAATAATCAAATTACGAGGGTAACTGTTTTATTGGTAAGGATTTACGAAACTTTATAAAAAGCAATGCATTCCGAACTCTGTTACTAATATTTTTCTTTTTAAACTTTTTAAGAAAGAAGAATAAGGTTGTTCAATCCTTACATTTATGTATTAATCAAATAATAGCACATTTTTAATATTGAACTGTAATTTGATATAACTTTTTTAAAGACATTTTAATTGTAAATATAACAAGATAACAAGATGGAATAACACAGTTAACATTTCCCATATTTGCCCCAAAAAGTATGCAACAAATCATACATCAAAAAGAGAAAATGTTTAATAACTTGTTCTATATTATTTTCAAATTAATTTTTAGAATAAATTATTGATTCCCAAATAACTTTCTAACATAAAATTGGTTTTAAAAAGCTGGCTTTAGAAAATGGCACATAGAAGAATAAAAAATTTTAGAAAAAAAAATCATTGAAATTATTTAATAGTTCCCTAAGCTCATATAGGATTAGTTCTGAATGTGACAGTATCGTTGCATATAATGGGTAAGGGATGTGTAACTTTTCCATAGAATTAATTCAGCTAGTGGCGTTATATCTATTCACTATTAAATTTATGTATATCATTTAATTCTAAATCTTTCGCTTCGCAAAATATGTGAGAGAAATTACATATTAAAAACAGATAAGGACTCTAATATTATATTCTGTTAATATCCTTGGTTCTTTACTTCTATTTGTATTACAGATAAATAAATAAAACATATAAATACCATGACAGTAGTTTTAAGATAACTAAGAGCTTTCTAATTTCTCATAATAAGTCTTATAATATATATAGTTACCCTAGTATGATATTAAAGTTGAAAAAATATAACAAAGAAATCGTGATTAATATTTATTGTAATTTTAATTTTATTTATTGTTATTATATTACAATACGTAGAAATTAATTAATAATTATAAAATATACATATAAACCAATATTAAGATACCCCTTTACCTTTGTTCCAATGGCGATTATCAATTAAATATGTATCGTCAATGTATTTTTCTATTAAGCACTTAAATTTTAGAAGACGCTATATATTATAATTAATTAATATTATAATTCTGTAAAAATGTAATCACTTAAATTGAAACTTATCATACTAATGATTATTTTCTCCCTTCCATTTTAGCGCTTCCATTGGCACCGATGATTTACCACCGGAAACTGTAGATCGTCTGAGAGAGATCAAACAAAATATATTCTTTTCAGATGAACTTACATCATCAGAATATCGAGATGATTTAGATGTAGAACTAAGTCCACGTGAGAATGTGGCTGATTACGATTGGGATATTCTTATCTTTACACAACAATGGCCAGTTACAACTTGTTATCATTGGAGAGAGGAGGATAAAAATCATGAATGTAAATTACCAAGCGCTAAAGAATTCTGGACAATACATGGTGTATGGCCAACAAAATTAGGCCATTTTGGTCCTTCATTCTGCAACAAAACAGCCGATTTTGATGTCAATCAATTGGAAGAAATAAAGGATAGTTTAAATCAATATTGGCCTGATATCGATGGTGAATCGAAAGGAGACTGGTTGTGGAAACATGAATGGCTTAAACATGGCACATGTGCTGCTACACTCGAACAATTAAACAATGAATTGAAATACTTTAATCAAGGCATTAATTGGCGTGAAGATTATTTACTATCGAATATTTTGGGTAGTGCTGGCATACATCCTGATTCTAATAACACTGTGGTGGCCTTACATGCAGCTCTTGTCAATGGTTTGGGTAAAAATCCTTCCATACACTGTTTGTACGATAGTAAAAATGATGTTAGTTATTTGGAAGAGATACGCATTTGTTTCAATAAATCTCTTGATGTAACTGATTGTGATGGAGTCAAACATGGAGATGCTGTATCGGTGTCATATCCCGGTGGTACTGTCATTACTAATTGTCACATATCCAAACCTGTACACTATCCCAGTCTAGTGCCAAACCGTCATAGGGGTACCGAAAAGAAATGGAAATTTCCCATCGTAAATATCTACAAACTTTTGCAATTTATTATGTGGTTTACACTATGAGCTGCAAAAGAAGGAGAGCAAAGCATAAGAGCTTAGATAAGGAAGGAAATATGTATTACAAATTTTTAATGAAAGCGAAGAGGCATTAATAAAGGGAAAAACTATAAAACGCCAATTACTCAGTAATCAAATGCAAAAGAAAAGTATTGCAAATTTTTATTTTTTTATATAACAAATAATTAATTAATTAAATTGATTAAATAACAAAAAACGAAACAATTAAATTTAAATATAGAATATTCAAGAAAATATCATTCAACGATTATGTGTATGAACAATTACAATAGTCTTTTAAATAACAATTATGATTTCTTATTACATGCAAATATTATTAACAATTTTAAATATATACTTTAAAACATATACAATATAAATATTTTAATTTTTTAAATAATCTCAACATAAAATTAACATATTCAAACATACTTATACATACACTTTTACATTGTTCTTTTTTTTTGACAAATTCTTTAAAAATATTTAAATTTAAGCTAAAACTATAATAATGATATCAGTTGATTATAAAAAATAAATTTCAAAATATTGTTGTACTGTTTATTTAGAATAGTTTAAGTAAAACTAATTATACATATACTATATAAAATTACTTTATTAATAAAATATATTATATACATACAAATGAAATAAATAACAAATAGTTGTACTAAATATTGTTTTTTTTTTTTTAAGAAATATAATAATTTCAAACATAATTAAAATATACCACTATAAAGATATTTTCTCATAGATGTGCAGAATATAGAATTTACATATTTATTATTTGTTTATTAAACTGAGGCACGTTTTTTTCCCGAACGTTGTCTCTTTTTCGACAAGAAAATGATATCATATTCGATTGTGTAAAACTACTTGTAGTGACGTTTTAGACTAAATTTAAATAGAAAATGTTGGCAGGCGTGTAGGGTATAAATATTTAAATGCACACACGCAAACACATTGCAATATAGATTTATTATTGCGAAAGTGAAAGCATAGTTTAAGGCGAATATTAAGGTGGAATAAAGATTCGGTATAGACTCGTATAGTTCTAATACGATATAGACTCGTATAGTTCTAATACAAATAGTTAGTATTAAAAATTAAACTACTCAAACTCGATTATAATTCCGAGTAATGGCAACAACTATTTTTGTGGGGTTTGAAAATATCAAATGTATAGGTATTTTATTTATTACCCAATTAATATAAAGTTTTGTTTTAGAAATAAATTCATATATTTAAGAGTAAATTATATGTAAAATAAGAAAGGTATTTTGCATTCCTTTATCTTGACGTGCGCAACTAATTAAAAAAAAAAAAAATAAAAAAATATTTTGTATTTAAAACATTTACATTGATAATTTGTTAGTTTTATTTCTTTGTAGCCCAGTGTTATTATTTAGCACTTCAACATATAAAGTGTCAATTAAGCAAATCATATTTTTCTAATGCTACTATCTAACAAATGAATGTCTCTTGAATATCAATATTATTTTCGGCTTTAAAAAAAATCCACTATTAGAAATTATTTCTAAATCATAAAGATAATTGAAAGACAAAACAAGATAAAAAGAAATATTATTATAAAAGATAGGTTGTATGATAAAATTGGTTTATAACTATTTGAGGTGTTTCAAAAGAAACTTGTGGATTTTATTTACCTAAATTTAGTAATTTTTGCAAATTAATGGAGAAAAAATTAATGAATTTAAAACAAAAATTGGTAGAAAAAAAAAATTAACAATTAAAAAAGTAAAATTATTATTCATAAACCTTTCAGATATTTTTATTTATTTTGGTGGTGGGAAGTCGTAGTGAATGTGATGTATGCCAGAGTACTAATTATGTGGCCTGCCATAAAGAAAATCAATATTCCCTATGTATTAATGGTAAGTTGGAGTTATAACTTATTTAATGACTAAATGTCTTTTAAATAATTTAATTCGTATATCTTTAAGGCATTCCTACTAGAGACTATATAACGTGTCCAGAAAATCATGTTTGTACACCAGATCCATATGTTTGTTACCCACTGCCCGAAGCCAAACCAAGTTGTGTACGCGATACAAATTTGTGTGGTGTATGCAGTGAGAATAAAGTTTATGCTTGTATAAATGAAACAACAATTGCATTTTGTTATGGCGAAGATAAACCTGTCGAAGGAGCTGATGTTTCTTATTGTCTGGGAGATACTGTCTGTGATATTTACAGTGAAAAAGGTTTTTGTACGGAAAGTTATCTAGTAAAGGTATAATGATGGAATTTTAAATTGATGAAGTGTTTATGATATGTAGAACAATTGTCTATTTTGTAATCGAAATGTGTAGCCAAGCTGTGTAACAACACCTCAAGATGGAAATAATGATTATGGAGAAACGGGAATGACAACAACAACGATGGAACCAACAACAACAACTGTAACTACAGAGCAAACTACTACAAGTACAGAACCAACAACTACTACAACCACAACTACGGAACCAACATCTACTACAACCACAACTACGAAACCAACATCTACTACAACCACAACTACGAAACCAACTACTACTACAACAACAGAACCTACAACGACAACCACTACTACAGATATAACAACTACACAACCTACGACAACCACAACTACGGAACCAACCACTACAACTGAACAAACAACTATGACGACCACAACTGCAAAACCAACTACGACCACAACTACAGAACCAACAACTACGACAACCACTACTACGGAAACAACCAGTACAACTACACAACCCACGACTACTACAACCACAACTACGGAACCAACTACGACAACCACAACTACAGAACCAACTACGACAACCACAACTACAGAACCAACTACGACAACCACAACTACAGAAACAACTACGACCACAACAACAACAGAACCCACGACTACTACAACCACAACTACAGAACCTACCACCACCACCACAACAACAACAACAACTACAGAACCTACCACCACAACAACTAAAAAACCAACTACTACAACCACGACTACAACAGAATCGACTACCACTACAACTACTACTCCTTCAGGACCATTAGATCCTAATAAAGTTTGCAAAGATGCTGCAACAACTGGTTCATTTTATGGCGGTGATCCAACATGTACTACGTAAGTAAAATATAGACAAATATTTATACAAACTTTAATGTATTTTAAAAGTACCCAGCTAAACCTTTTCTTTCCTGGTAAGTTAGCTGGTATAATTGGCAACAAAAATAAACTAAACTACTTGTTCTGGATGTTAATCCAACGATCTAGCCAACTGACCGTGATTGCAAATTAATGCGCTTTTACATTCTTGAGTACTTGAGTACTAGCAAATATTATTAAAAAACTACTTTAAATAACTTAAAGAGAGATCATCTAATAAATTTCAGAGTTTTATAAAACATTACACTATTTGACACATTTTTTGTTACGATTTGACAAATAATAAAACTAATATATTCTTATTTAATAAAATAAACTTATTTAACACTTTCTTATAATTTTCTTTTCCAGATTCGTAGTCTGTTACATGATGAATGGCTCAATAGCTGGTTTGACCAAAAAATGTCCTGCTAACCAATACTTTCCACCAGGTGCTAAACTCTGCTCTCCTAATAAACCGGATGTTTGTATATAATTTCATATGCATGAAGATTAAATAAAAAATGTAATTGCAATAAATTTGAAAATTGAATTTTATTATATTTTTAAGTATTTTTCTAAATATTAGGGGAGCATTAAAATGAAAATTATCGATGTTTCCAGCTAAAATTAAAATATAATTCATTCTCATATATTATACAAATATATAATATATATTTTTTTAAAAATTTTGGTTCTGGCATTATCCTTGGGTGAACTATTTTATCATAAATTTGTTAAAAATGAGGTAAACTCTTCTTTCGATATGAAAAAGTAACTGTAAAAATACCCGAGATGACTAAATTTGGAGGGCCACCCACTACTAGGAGTATTTACTCCTCCTCATCATCCTTTTTTGGAATTTTTTAAAATATTTCTGATATTATTACAAAATTTTATAGTTTAAAGAAAAAGATAATGGTGTCAATTTGATGTGGGATAAAAAAATTTCAATTTAGCTGGGTAAAACACTCCAAAATAAGAAATATTCTGTAGACAAAAATTTACGAAACTTCTAAGAGATAATATCGCACAGATAAAATTAAATAATATTTCGATTTTTTTTAATTTATCAATCACAGTTTTTTTAATTTCATTCTTTAAATGCTTTACTTTTAGCAAAACTCTTCTAAGAATCGACAGTAAAAGTTTATTCTTAATAAATTATAATGACACCATAAAATTATTTTTGATTTAAATTTAACTCTTCCTTATATGAACAAAAGTTTTATTACATACATATGTTTGTAGCAGAGCTGTAACTAAAGTATTCTTTTTTGATTTTAATTCGTTACTTATTTGCTATAATTTGAATTAATTCTTTTCACAAAAAAAAAAAAATAAATGGAATTTGCATCAAATCAAACGAAATTAATTTCAATTCGTTTTAAATTCATATGAATTTGTAGAATGAATTGCAATTCGTTTATAATTCAAATGAATTTGTCAAAGTGAATTGCAATTCACACTATTTAATAAATGTAAAAATTAAGTGTCTTTTAGCAAATAAACAAAAATTTCCCATTTTGATAGGATCTTTGCCGCTGTACTAATAAATCAACTCCTATTATGTCGCCACTTTACAATTCTAGTATAACATGGGAGTTTCAAATCAAAGAAATTTTTGTCTTTATACAATACTAGATGACATACAAAACGAGAGTAATGCTTGATGCCTTTTACATATACAATTTGTTGAAAACCAAAACGACAGTGATGCTTATTGAAGATTTACTTACAAAATCAATGAACATTTTAATTAATCTATTCAATTCAAATGAATTGCTAATTCTTTTTATACTCTCCATCAAAAGATTCCTTTAACGTGTGTCTTCTGGGTCCTGGTTAGATTCTGAGTCGATTTATCTTTGTCCGTCCTTTGTCTGTCTGTTGAAAGCAGGATAGGACTCGAACGAGGGGACGAAATTTGGCACAAATATTTATCTTATATAAGGTTTGTTTGATAATGGTCAATGTCGGTTAATAAACAAAAAAGTTATGGGCTAATAACTAGAAACTCAGGGTGTCCGTTGTAATTTAATTTCATACTTTTCTGCTGATATCTCTTAAAAAAAGCATGTACGACAACGAAATATTGTACAGATAGTTTGCCACCTCCCATATAAGGTGGAACATCAGCGAAATTGTGTTCAAATAGTTAAAGGACCAATATAAACTCGGAAATAAAAAATGGGCGTGGTCCGCCCACTTTACCGACCATCTCCCATTCAACGTAAAAATCGAAAAGGTTGATGGTGGGTATATAGAATCGGCCGAGAATATAACAATTATAATTCATTTGAATTCCTTCAAAATGAATTAAATTCAAATGAATTGCAATTCACTTTAACAAATTTATTTGAATTAGAAACGCATTGCAATTCATTTGATTTAGAAATGAATTGTAATTTATTTTTTACCAAATTCATTTGAATTGACTTAACTTTAATTGAAGTAATATTTTTGTGTCAATAGAATTAATAAAAAATTTGCTAATTCAGTGCATAAATGATTCGCGAATTAAATAAAAAATTAATAATTCATTTAAAGCTCTGTTATGTTGAATATGAAAGTTCTAAAGTAAAGACATCTACATTTATTGACTTGCATGCTAAATACCTAAAATTATCTGTTGTTAAAAGATATGACACATTTTGAAAGTGATAATGAAATGAAATTTGTTTTCATTTCTATTTTTGCGCATAGACTACAATTTTTATTATAAAGATGTTAACTGAGTGGACTTTAATTATTATTGGTAACCCAGTAGGAATTGGAGAAAAAAATTATTCGGTAGCTATGGTTAATTATGCGCCTGAATTCATAAAATTTGATACTTAGTTTTCTAATTTTATAATTTAATTATAACCATTAAATTTATGAGGGTTTTATGCACGTTAAAGTAATTTTAGGAAAGACCAATTATGAACCGATCTTTATGAAAATCTGATACATATGAAGCTTAATTATTATTTTTATTCTTTGGAACATTACTAATCATCATTTCTTGAGGTATATTTGCAACTTTTTGTTTAGTTTGCCCTGTATCGGGTCTATAGCAATTTAATAAAATTTTATTGATACCTAATATTTTTTAATTTTTATTTTTTATTGTGTTTTCACTTCATTTTCACCTTATTTTGACATAAACCTATTACGGCTCTGAAATTTTTAGGTATTTGTTTTTATGCGAAATTTTACATATAGATAAGGATATGTAATCGATAAAAATATTAAAAAAAAAAAAAATCAAAAGCATATACATGTGATAAAATAAAATTACTATTTAGAAAACTATTTAAACCGCCTTAAAAGAAACTAGAGAATAACAGAAACTTAAGAATAACAGAAGAGAAAAAAATTAAGATTACAATAACAAATTCGGTAAAAAAAAGTTTCTAAAATTAAAAAATAATATTAATTATCTATAAATAAAATGTTTTTTATTATAATAGATTCTTTTAGTGACTACTGCCATATTTGTTACTACTTCTAAACTTTTTGTAAAGATGCTACATAAGTAAAATACTTATATAGACAAATATTGAAATTTAGATTAAAAATAATTGAATTCTACATAACGAAAAATTGCTATAATAAAAACACCTGACAAAGTTTCTTAATAAGTAAGATTTATCAAGAGAAATGTATTATGTTTATGTTATATTCATTGAATCATAGTTATTTACAATTTTTATTCATTAGATTCGTAGTATGTAACATGATGAATGGTTCAATTGGTGGTTTGATAAAGAAATGACCAACTGACCATTTTTTCCGCCAGGTGCTAAAATGTCCTCCCCTAATAAACCACATGTTTGTGGTTATGTAGAATCAGGAACAACAGCTAAAATCACAACAGTATCGACTACTAGTTCTTCTGGTCCATATTATCCTGAAACCATTAGCAAAGATGGTAATACAACTTGTTCATTTTATGCCGGTGATCCAACATCTAGTACGTAAGTAAAATTTATAAACAAATACATATTAAGTGTGTTAAGTGACAAGAGATCATAACATCTAACAAACTTTTATGAGGAGTAGGATTTTTTAAAAGGAATTTATTGTGTTATATTCTTGTAACTTTAACTGCCGACTCACTTCAACCCACTCGGAAGACTTCTTACTCAAGTTCGATCGATTGCCCTGTTATAAAAGGGACAAATAATTCACTTGGTCATGCTCTCGTTAGAGATAAAGTAGTCTTTAGGATTAAAATGTGCACACATATTGACAATTTTGTCTCGATATTACTTGACGAAATTTTGATTTTGGTTGGACATTTTTGTATGATTTATTCACATATATTTTTTTGTCTTATAATTAATAAAGGTACTAAAAAAATGTTAATATTAATATTAAAATCTTAACTTCGAGTCTACATTAAACAAATTTTTATCAGACTGAAATTGTCAGTATTAAAACAAAATTATCAGCGTTCGAGCTCTGACAACTTTGTTTTGACTTGATAAAAGACGACATATTGATTGTTATTGGTACTTATTACGTGGTTTTTTAAGACATACATTTCCCCCTTTAACTGATAGAGACAAAAACTTAGCTGCAATTCAAATAAAAATTTGGCGTTCATCTTGATGAAAATTTTACTAATATAGACTCGAAGTAAGGGTAAGCGAAACGCACAGTAAAAAACTAATACTTAATATTTTTAAGTGCGTTTTTATTTCGTCTCCAACTAATTTTAATTTATGACTATTTTGGCATTGAAATTTTTAGGCATTTGTTTTTATTGTGCGAAATTTCGTGTAAATCATAAAGATAATTACCAAAACTATTAGATAAAAAAGAAAACTATTATAAAAGTAAGTTTATGTGGTAAAAATGTATTAGATATATTTAAGACGCTATTAAAGAAACTTAAACAATATTTATCAAAAATTGCTTTAAAAAATATTAGAAACAAAAACAGAAAAATGAAGATTCTCATAATAAATTTGGTAAAAAATGTTTAAAGTTAAAAGAGTAATTACAATTAATAACTTTAATTAATTCATTTCTTGCAATAGATTATTTTAATAGTTTATATTAATGGTATTCAAAGTGATTGTGATATCTGTCAAAGTACCAACAATGTCGCCTGTCATAAGGAAAATCAATATTCATTATGTATTAATGGTAGATAATGATTTACAATTAAATTTCAAAGAATTTGTAAATAATTTATGAGTTTTTCTTTAGGTATACCTACTAGAGATTATATAACCTGTCCAGAAAATTATGTTTGTACACCAGATCCATATGTTTGTTACCCACTGCCCGAAGCCAAACCAAGTTGTGTACGCGATACAAATTTGTGTGGTGTATGCAGTGAGAATAAAGTTTATGCTTGTATAAATGAAACAACAATTGCTTTTTGCTATGGCGAAGATAAACCCTATGAAGGTGCAGATGTTTCGTATTGTTTAGGAGATACAGTATGTGATATATATAGTGAACAAGGTTTTTGTTCAGAAAGTCATCTTGCCAAGGTAAATTCACATATTATTTATATTGGGAAATATTTATATGTAATATCTAAATATTGTGAAAATTTATTTGATTTTATTTAGCCAAGTTGTGTTACCATATCGGAAGAAACTACCACAGAAGCGACAACTATAAATACAACTACTACAATGGAACCTATAAACACTACTGCAGAGCCTTCAACAACAACCACAACAACCGAATCAACAGTTCCTTCTGGACCTCGCGATCCTGATGATGTCTGCAAGGATGAAAATACCACCGGTTCTTATTATGCTGGAGATCCAACGTGCACTACGTAAGTACTTATTTTAAAAATAACTTTTGTTATATCTAAATGTTTTAAAAATAGTACCGATTATATAGCATTGAAGTTCACAATTAATTAACATTTTTTTAATTAAACGATAAACGTGTTATGATTATTAATACAAATTTGTTTATATTATTTTGTTATCTTTACAGATTCGTTGTATGTTTTCTCTCCCAAGGGAAATTAGTTGGCTTAAAAAAATCATGTAAAGTTGGTCAATATTTCCCTCCTGGTGCAAAGTTTTGCTCAGATCATAAACCAGAAATATGTGTTTAAGTTCAAGAGGTCCACTGAAATTTAGTTTTAAGAAATGTTGTACAAATTAATTTGTATTTTTATTTTAGTACTTAAGATTTTTATTAACCTTAATAAATATTAATAATTAACAAAATATGATCAAATTCAAAAGCATTACATTCGGCGGGACCATATCTTTTATATTATACAAAACTTAATACATTTTAAAATTAATGCAACAACGCTAAATGAAGACAAGTTTAATTAAGAAAAAGTATTTTAAAAATGTATGGATATATGGACAAAACTATTTGTACACCTCATATATTTCGTATACTTTCAATAGTTTATAAAGAAT
>MINK01174618.1:0-20732 GCA_001735545.1 Phormia regina
ATTGGTTCAGGAGATAAATGTATATTGCCTACACCGCCCAGGATATATCTTCTTTTTTTCTTTCTTTCTTCTTCCCTTCTCCTTGTCTACTATTTCTTAATCTTTTAATTCTTTTCAGGCAACACAAAGGGAACTAAGGACCCAAGTGTGTTTCCTTTTGGTAAGGGAGAGAGCCTGTGCAACCTAGCCTAACCTTATTAAAATTAATTCATCAACTAAAAATCAATATTTTTATTTTTCATTTTAATGATACGTTTTGATATATTTAAAATATGAGATAGTGTTAGACGTTTTGACTAACTAAGCACTCAGAGGGTTAAAATATCGAAAACCTTCCAGGGTTATTATTAATGAAATTTCAAATGAATATCTCCAAGAATATATGCAGGCTTTTTTCTTTCTTTTTGGAAGGATTTTTAAAGGATTTAAGGCGGCCGGAGTGGACATTTTTTATGAAAAGTAAATTTTTTAGTCAATCTTGTTTAACAATTATAAACAAGATTTCTTATGCAATGTATAAAAAATCATTGAAAATCCCTTACAAACCGATTTTTATATTTTTCAAATTTCTATATAGAAATATAAAAATCTTTAAAATCGGTTTTGAAACCTGTCACTCCTTATGTTGGCACGGAGTGACAACAAGATAATTTTTTTGAAAGCTTCTATACAATTCTTTCATTAATTCAATTTGTTCCGAGCAGTAGTTTTGGACATCCATGCTTTTGTTTAAGAGATATCAGTGGAAAAGTATGACATGATGCTACATACGACATCCTGGAATTTTAGCATTTAGCATAAAACTTGTTTGTTTATTAAAAGACTTTGCTAATTTTTAACATATTTGAGTTAAATTTTTTCTCTCTAGGTTCTCCCTTTCGACACTTATTCTGCTTTTAACAGACAGATAGACGGGCTTAGCCAGATCAACTCAAAATCTAACTAGGACCCAGAAAATACATACAATCACATTCTTAATATAGAACAGCTTTGATTAATTAATTCCAACTGAAATAAATAAATAAATAAATAAATAAATAAATAAATAAATAAATAAAGCAAGAAGGAATGAAAGAAAGACGAAATTGACTGAGAAACGCCGTTACTATTAGCATTTTCACGTCCTAAACTTAATATCCAAAAAAAAAATATCAAACACCTATCTGGTAATTCTGAAATCTAAAACCTATTTTATCTCGAATCAAATTCCTTAATGTCAGTGCTTTGATGTAGTAAATTCAAATTGTATGTAAAGTTACAAAAGTCATTTTAAACATATAATACCTTTCATATCTTAGAATCACATGAAATAACATTTTTTCTTCATCTACATAATATTTATGAAATTAAAGACGAAAAAACTACAACAAACATTAGATTTAGGGGAGAAAGTTAGTTGTTAGTTGAAATGGAACATAGTCGTAACCATACAATTTAATAGTTGTCGATTCTAGTATTGATGCTGCTGTAGCAAATGGATAAATGCATTTAACAATTTATGGCTTTAACAATTTAACCCTTTTTAAACTTATGCCTAAAGGAAATGGCATTTGCAAAGATTTCTTATGCTACTTTTATGTTGTTTTTATTTATTTTGTGCTCAACTTCTTTTATATTAAATTTTTTTGTTATTTTATTTCATTCTGTTGGGTGTTTTTTTTTTATTCTCCTGCTCCAGATGACAGTCATTTCCTTTCCTGTTGCTTTAAGAACCCAAACCGTGTGTTGTGTGTATTCAAACGTTTGCAATTTTGCTGCAAAAAGGTTTTTACAGTGTTATTGTTATTGTAGTTTTTTTTTATATTTTATTTAACAGTTTCTTTTATTTTATTTTATTTTATTTCTTTTTGACTGGTTAGAATTTATTCTTATAAATCAATAAAAACCATAAATCAAGATTTTCTAGGTTGTAGTTTTTTTGTATTTCGTTTTTCTTTTTTTTTTTTTTTGTGATAGAGGCAAAAGTATCCATAAAAAAACTTACATGTATACATATACAAACAATACATAAACATAATAGAAAATCTAAAATATAAAATAGTGAAAAATAAAGAAAATCCAAGTAAAAATCTCTTATGCATGACTCTCTACATGATTTATGAACGCATTTCCTTATTTGTATACATTTTTCTTTTATTTTAATTTATATATTTTTTGTTATTTTTCAAATAAATACTTTTCTTTCGATTTTGCCATAAAATTATGTACATATATAAAGATTTCTTTATATGGTAAAACTTACATATAATACGTACGAACATACATACATGCATATATACTTATATATGTATGTATATTAAATTTAAGATTTATATGATTGTATATTTAACATTTATCAACACAATTTTCAAAAGTATTTTACATAAAAATAATTTGCCAAAAAAAAAAAACCTTATAAACAAAATTTATTCCTTTTATCCGATAAAAGAAAATTTACGTTAGAAAGGGTTACTTAATAGAATTGGGTGAAAATGGTCATAAATATTTACGATAACAACAAATAAATTATCAAATTACATAAAAGTAAATAAAATTTTCAATCTATGGGACAATTTGTTTTCAAAACTTATTTAGAACATTAACGATTGGAAAATGGTCGATTAACATATAAATAAATAAATAAATAATGTATTTGAAATATTTTACATAAATAATTACTAGGAAAAGAGTTATCATATAAAAGAAAATCATTCCAAATTTTACGAATAGTTAAAGAATGTTGTCAACTTTAAGAAATCCATGAAAAAATATATGTTAAAAACAACTGGAAACATTTTAAGTTATTATACGCAGTAAATTTGTTTTTCATTAAAAACTACACACACGCAGAGAAAAAATATGGTTCTGGTGACCATAAACTAAGAGCAACTTACTATGATTATAATATATGATTCCAGGTTACAATAAGTATTTTTCTACGTAATCTTTATTATGATTCCATTTTATCATTTAATAAAAATTGATTAATATAAGCAATTTCGTAATTGAAGTCGATTTTTACTTTTTTCTTTATACAGTTTTATAAAAAAGTGTAAACAGTTAAATTTTAATTGGCACGGCGGAGCTTATAATAAAAGATAAAGTGGTGAAAATTAGCTAAAAAGAAATGGTGAATAAATTATGTCGAAGAAATATTGGCAATAAGTTTAGTAATATTTCCTTTACCTTTGTTTTAAACAGAATCAGAATGTTTAGTCCAAAATTACCATAAAATCCGGAATTGAGAATTTATTTAATAGCCTGTAAAGTATAAAGAAATATTTTTAAACAATAAAGAATGTTAGAGTCGATGAAACTGACATCAACTTATGACATTTGTACGGAATTAATGTAATTTTAAATTATCTTCGATAGAGATAGGGAAAGGAGAAAGAAAGAGCAACATATGGAAGCTGTGGACAATTATGCACCTTTTCTATTGAAATTTAATGATGTGCTTTAGAGCAATAAAAATCATTTGTGTTGTATTTTGCAGAAAAATTTTCGTATTTAGGAAAGTTATTAGCATCAAAACACTTTCCCGAATAGTTATTGCTGGGGGGGTTTTGTGAAGTAATAGACCGATTAAAATTGATTTTTATTGCATTTTTATAATTAAAAAAATAATAAAATTTATTATATTATTTTTGAGCCATGAGATCTTTACCTTAAGATAAGATAATACTTCTCTGCGTCCAAACAAATTTGTTGTTTGTTTTAATGAAACAACAAAATTCCACCTAAAAATTAATGAAATGAAAATAGTTTGCAGAGCCAATAAGCGGATTAATAAGGACGATTGTGATTAAATCACCTAATGTTTCAACACTAAAAACTCCTTTAAAATAGGAATACTTTAATAAAATTGTGTGAAAAGAAGTTGTATCAACTTAATATTCGACCCAAATAACATTTTTATAAGTATAAATGACAGTGAAAAATTATAATATGATCGGTCCATAACTGATCATAGCTCCCATATATCCCCAAATTCGTCAATCTACCAAAATTTCATAAATACATGTGATTCTTAGTATCAACGTAATGTTCTGTGTTAGTATTTTCTATTTTACATTTCCCAGGAAAAATTTCTGCATACCTAGAAGGAGGTTTGTAAGGGAGAGATAAAATAACTCTCCCTTACCAACCTGCTTNAAGAAGGCATGATTTTTGTTCGTGATGTCCCACTTGGTAGGGCTCTTTGCTTCGTTACGTATTAGGTTCATACATGCCTTTATTATGCGCATTTTAAGGCATCATAGATGTGATGATATCATGCCTCTCTTATGTGAATCTTTTAAAATCCCAGAAGCTATAAAATCATGCCTTTATAGAAATTATTATTATTTTTTCCATTTATATGATTTGTTTATAAAAAAATAATAACAAAAATCTGAAATTTTTTAAATCAATTCATCAATTTATTTTTATTGGGGAAATCCTTAACTGTTTAATCTGCAAAAACACAAAATTTCTTTAAAATAAACTGAAAAATAAAAAAATAATAAAACACAAAATACGTTACTAAATATGTCGTTTCTTGTATATTATAATGGGAACTAAAAAACTATATTTACAACTTAAAAAAACTTAATAACAAACTTACTTCTTAATACACCACAACTAATCGACGCAGTTGAAAATATTGAATCATCCAACTAAGCGGAACATTTTGTTTCAAATTGTAAATAAAAATTGGGAGAAGGAAGCCTTTTGCTTACAATCCTGCATCCAGGTAAGCGAGAGAGGATGCAGGTTTTAATTCGGTAAAAAAAGATATGAGCCTAATGTAAATTTCTCGCTTCCTTTTACAGTTTACTCAAATGCGCATCAATGATGTGCTATCGACAGGCATGAATAATTTTGTACTGCTTACCAGTACCTAAAAAAATTTTGCTGGGTTAATACCAGTATAAGTCCATAATTGGCCGAATTTTGGTACCATTGCCTATATGTACCAAATAGGGTATAATGTATTGGAGCTTGACCGGCTATACCTTTTTTTCTCATTTTAAGGTGTTTTTGAGTGTTGAAACCCCATTTGTATGGGGGAAAATTAAATAATAGACCGATCGCAACAAATTTCAATAAGCAATAACATAAAAGTCCCACATAACATAAAAGTCCCACAAAATTTCATTGATTTATCTTTTAAATTGAGACAGCCAGCCAGCAGTGCAGCAGGCCAGACAGAGGGACGGACATAGTTAGATCGATTTAAAAAGTGATTCTGAGTCGATGGGTTTACTTTAAGATGAGTGTTAGATAATTATTTTGATGCGTTATAAACATCAGCACAAACTTATAATACCGGAACCACCTATGGTGGTGTAGGGTATAATAATACCTTATGTACAAAAACAATTACTGATTAGTGAATTGTAATGTATTGTCGACGCTAAATGCATTTTTAGTTTTCTTATCTCATATGAGTAATAAACAAATATATTTTTTTTATATAATATGCAATATTTTGATTATCTGCAAATTAATTTTATCTACAAAAACCTGGGGTATGAACGTTGTTTTTAAAATTAATTCTTTTCTAATAGACTCTATATCGCAAGATGTATTCATGATTATTTTCAAACAAATTTTCAAAGAAATAATTATAGGTTGTGACTAATAACTAGAACAACTTAAAATAAACTTTAAAAATTTGTTTTATGTGTATTCAAAGTTATTTAAACATTTAAATTCGGAAATATATGCATTTCCATACAATAGTCATTCAATAAAATTAGAAATTATAAAATAGAAAATAACAAAATAACAAAATGTAAATAAATTTATAAGATGATGAAAATCTTTTTGAGTGCAAATTATAAATAATACGCCCTTAATAGAATATATCCAAAGTTATGCTCTTAGATGTTCCCTTATTGAATTTGATGGAAATCGATGATAACTCCTGCAGCAAAGTTTTTTTTACATATTTGTACAAAGACCTCCATTATATACTTCCTAAATTGTTGTTTAGGGGTTTTAATTCAACTACAACTTAATAAAAATCGACTAGAATAAATTGAATTTTCTATTTTCAATATGATAACTTTCCACGCGGTAGCACAATTTTTTTTGAAAATACATTAGCTAATTTAACCTTAATTTCAATGTTACTTTGTAGTTAAAATAATATTTTCTTGTTCAAAGAAATTATAAATGAAAGACAATCTATGCAATTTAACCATAAATAAACAATGTTATAATTTGATTTATTAACCTCCTTTGCTAAATAATACTAATATAAATCAACACACACACATACATATGATGTACAAAACGAAAAAAACTCATCTACTTCAAAATAATTTAATTTTTAATGCTTTTTTTCTCTTCATTTATATTTTCCATTTAATGTGGTGTTTGTATTAAATATTTATATATGTATGTGTGTGTTTGTGTTATTGTATGAAAAAACAAATCAATTCCGGACCTAATAAGACGCCGCATATTTTGTTTTCTCTTTTATAAAGTTCTAAATCCATTTAAAGTTTTTTTCTTTGTCTTTGTTGTTTTTCCATTTCAAACACAATTAACCCTTATAACCCTAAAGCTTAAGTATATTTTTCTTTCTTGGAAAATCCATTTGCAAAAAAAAAAAAAAAAAATTAACTGCCATTTCCGTTTTTTGTTTTCTGTTTTCAAGTAGAAAAAAAAATATACGTAACAATATGAAAGTATGATGAATTCGTAAAAGTATAACTTTGTGAAAGAGTGTGTATGTGTGAACTTTTAAACGTATTGATTGATGGTTTTATGTTCGGTCTTCGTTTTGTTTCCTTTTCTTAACGAACACTCAAGCCCCTATGAACACATTTACCTTGATTTTGGGAAATACAATTGCAAAATGCTACTAAGCGTTCGACTGGTGTCCAGAAAAGGCTTTTTGAAACGTCAACGGATCTTCCGTAATATCACTTGATGCCTTGAGACCATTTCTCTAAACAAAGAGAATAATAATGAATCATTTTCGACATCATTACCTGTATTGTCAGATATTTCTTGGTCTTCGATTTGATTTAGTTTAAAAGGAGTAATTAAAAACTAGTATTCATCAATAGATTTTGAGTCATTCAACGACATGAACTCTTCGTCTAAAAATATTACATCCCGACTTGTAGTTACCATATTTTTTTATAATATAATCGAAAACCTTTCGACTCATTAAAATAACCAATAAAAATCAATTTCTCAGATTTTGTATCGAGCTTTCTACTGTTTTGTTGAGGAATGTGTACCATTGATGTGGAATCCTTCGATACCAAATTTTATCAATCAAATAGCTTGCAGTTTTCACAGTCTCTACCCAAAAACGTTTGGCAGTTTTGCATCATACTACGATCTGTTCATCCCTTCAGCAAAACCACTTTGCTGTGGATTATAAGCAATACTCTTCTGATGTAATATTCCGCAACTTTCCATAAAATCTGTAATTTTCTGGATTACGAGTTCTCCACCATTATCTGACCGTAGACATTGTTTTCAAATTGACAAACGTTTCAATACCAAACTTTTATTTGTCATCGATAAATATCAACAAATAAACACTTCACTTCCATATTTCCGCATAAATCTGTGTGAACTATTTCCAAAATGTTCACTGGCTCTTGAACTTTCCTTGGGGAATTTATGTTAGCAGATTTTTTGTATTTCCATATACCATCATATTTCATCTTCTCCATAATCTGGTGATTTTCGTGACCCAGACGTCTATGCTACAATTCAAAATTTGTTGATTCAATAGCCAAGTAATTATATGGATCAACCAATTTTCTAGATGCTACTAATTTATTGCTTTCGTCTAATACTCTACATCCGTTTTGGTTGAAAGTTACTCTTTTTTTCTCCTAATAATTTCACTAATTGATAAAAAAAAAATAGCTCCATAAAAAACATTTTCGATTGAAACTTTCTGACATCCAGTCGAAATTAAAACATCTGTTTCAACCATGACTTTACCAACTGCTTTCAAAGTTTTGTCATTAGCTATACGTACTTCATCATCATACCTCTGAAGGATTTTAAAATGAGTTATAGAATTAGCCATATGTATAGATGCTCCGAAGTACCAATTATCTGCACTTAAACCGGACATTTGGTTGCCTAAAGGCCAAATTTCTTACTTTACATGCTTAATGTCCTTCTTTTTAGTTTGCTTCCTACTCGATAGAGCCGAATTTGACATTCGATATTCAAACTTGACATCATGCAATAACTTCGAATTGCTAGCATCCACACTTAAAAGTTTTCCAAGATTTTTCCGTACTCATAATCATAGGATTAAATTCTGATGGTAAGCATTTTAACAAAAAAAAAAAAAAAAAAATATTTCAATTCTAAGGTATTTTTGAGTGTTAAAACTATATTCCGGCGAGAATACATTTGTATGGGGGGTAGGTGAAAATACGATGGTTCCGATCATGAAACCAAAATCAATATGCTTCGTCCTTGTGTCCAAAATCGACTATGTACCAAGTTTAATCCAAATTTATCATCTTAAAATTGCGACCTGTTACTTTGCGCACCAAGCTTTTACACTAGACCAGCCAAGCCGTCCAGCCAGCCAACCATACGGACGGACGGACGCGACATCTTTAAATCGACTCAAAAAGTCGATTCGGAGTCGAATGGTATACTTTAAGGTGGGCGTAGGAAACATTTCTCCTGCGTTACAATATTTGCACAAAAACACCGTATAATACCTCCAACCACCTTTGGTGGTGTAGCCGTATAAAAAAAAAAAGAATACTTCACCTCATAACGATAAATAAATAAGCTCTTTCCAAAGCGTCAATGTTGCCAGATACAAAATTAAAACAATAAGTATCTCCAAAAACTGGTGTTTTTAAAATTCTTAAAAAATATATATATAGTTGACATAAACTTTTCTCCATATGGATATACCCAATTTCAGGTTGCGAGCCATTATTTAGTTTAGGAGTTATGGGACAAAAAAAAAAATCCCAATTAAAATTAGTCAACTCCTAAGCTATAAGGAAAATACAAAGAGATAATTTTCAGTTTAGGGACATTATCTTAAAAAATTATATATAGCTGTGTTATTTTCTAGATCGGACAAGCCCATTTATAGGCACTCCAACTTGAAATTTGGCACAAATATAGAGAAATATGTTAAGCTTAATTCTTTCGAGGTATATATACTTTCGAAATATATGAATGTTTTACTTGTCCTTTTAGAGTCAATGTGTTTTTTATAAAATGAAATAAAAATAAGTATTGTATAATAAATATTTTAAAAGTTATGAGCAATAAAGTGTGATTACTTTTGGAAAAAATTCAATCGCCTTTTGATTTTTGAAACGTCATATTTTTAGACCGGGAGGATTCTTTTCTCATAAAAAATGCGATTTGCGTAACATTTGCAAAATTAAATACCTGCAGCGAATTTCATTGAAATCACTCATATTATAATACATATTAGTTGACAAAAAATATTTTATTCGAAACATTTAATGATAAAACTTAAATAACTTATTTTAGTAGGAGATTTGAAATCAGTGTGGCTAACCAGCTGGGTATTTTTAAATCTAAAAGAAAATAATTTACCACTTTAAGCCGTCTAAATGGGTATAAGTGTATAATGTACACATGGTCTTTTTATATACAAACATGTTAAAAGATTGAACTACTATTGATGAAAATTATAGTTAAAATGTTAACAAATGTATAAGATAACATCACTTTTACGGTTTTTTTCTTTCCATTTTCATTACATACAATTTCTTTTTTTTTTGTATTATGAAAATTTTTGTTTGTTGCATTTGAAATAGAAAATGTTTGTTTTTGTTATCTAAAGATTAATCAATCAAATTTTACAAAAACTACTCTATTTAATGCGTTTAATACTTAACCAGCTCTAGGAGTAGGAGGGAGTACTATGTGTACATGTGGTAAATGAAGGAGGGATATTTCTAATTGATGTTATTGATGTGTATATTTTACAATCTTACTCTACAAAAGGGGGATACTCAAAGGAGATGCTAGTTATCTATCTAACTATATATGTATGTATATATACATATAGAAATACTTTTAATAGGGTTAATGGTTTGATAAATAATCCAAAGAAAAAAACTATATATGAACAAAAATATCATAACCTTTAAGTAAAGTGAAAAATAAACTAAATATGAATAAGTTTTTCAGAACGTTAAAAGGGGGGAACACTAAATTGCACTTGAATTGAAATATATATAACAAATAAAATTTATTGTATTTGTTAAGAAAAAATATTTAAAGTCATAAATAAATAAATTAATACAGATGTATGTAGGTATTTAAAAAAAATTACATTTAATTGGGTTTGAATTTAATTTGATTTATTTATTATATTTATTTATTTGCCTTTGTTTTCAAAAAAATTAAAAAAAAACATATAATTAGACTCTTACTTTGTTTCTTAATAGCAAATGTAAAATATTGTAATTTCATCTAAATAATTATAATTGTGCTTTGTATTCCTTGAATTTAGATACAAAACACAAAAAATAAAAAAAATAAATAAAAAATAAATACTCCATTTAAGGCAGCTAGTAACCCTGCCAACATTTTGTATCGATATTTCATCTAAAACGTTACTACAAGTAGTTCTTTACAATCGGATATGATATCATTTTCATATCATAAAAAGAGTCACCGTTCGGGAAGAAATGTGCTTCAGTTTTAATAGTTTTAATATGACACTTTTTAGTGTTTTTTTTTTTTTGAGTGTCGAATTAGTGTTATTTAGAAGTGTAAAAAAGTTCTATAGGAAAGTATCGAAAAATTATCGCTTTTTTTAATAAAATTAAATTAAGGCGACAAAATATAGAACAATATGATATGATAAATATACTATAACTCAAAAAATAACTTATTTTTATATGCTACACATAATATTTTATTAAATTATTGAGTTCNTGTTTACTTCAAAATTAAATATAAGAAAAAATGCTGAAATTAAAATTAGTTATTCTAATTTAATATATTTTTTATCCGTGACTTAAAAAAATTGCATTGAACACTTTAAAAGTTGTACATTTACTGAGCGAATCATATCGTGATCATTCTCTTTTCTTTATTCTGGAAGGTAAACAGTCGCCTAAAGCAAGATTTTTGGATCATAATTCGATGGTAATGTATTTTGTTTTTGTAATTTGTGTATTTTCTACATTTGACCGTCTAAATGTGTCTAAAAAGACACTTTTTAATAAAAGAATCCAAAAACTCACTTCCAATTGCTGGCAGGGAAGATAAATATATTTGTGTTGGGTTAGTATGCGTGGGCATCTATGGCAAAAGAGCATCTTTAATTATTAATCTCTTCTCTAATTTATTTCTCATTCTTAACAGACAATTCTCTCAATTTAATATAAGTCAGTCATGGATATTGAAAATATTATTTAACTATTAAAATAGTATTTAAAATAGTACTTTTTTCTTTATCAAAGTACCAAAATTTTTTTATTTAGTACCAAACTCAAATCAATTAATAATTTTATTCAGATTAAATATTCAAAAGATATTAAATCAAATTTGTAAAAAAAATAACATACTTGTATAGAAAAGTTAAGAGCAAATAAAATCTATATTTTACACATCTAGGAAAAGATGCCTTTCCAACGGCATATTTTTTATTTAAATCAAATGTTTGGCGTGACCGTAAAAGATATTAAAAAAATGGTATTTGCCGATTAATTATATAGATAGATATATCTCATATATATAATTTTATTTAACATCTTTAATTAAATTGAATTGTTGAATATCCAGCAAATCGTTTGACAGTAAGAAATATCTCAAGGGAGTACTTCGGTACTTTTCAATGTTAAATAGTATCAAAAGTACTATAGTATCAACTTTTACATCCCTGTACAAGTTGTAATGATATAAAAAATGTGATAATTTTTTTTTTTCAATTTGAATTGAGAGAGTTATAAGAGAGGAATGTTAAACAACTTAGAAAAAAGGTTGAATACTTTTAATTGTATTCTTCTCTTCTTTCCTTAATTCCTTCTTCTCTTTAATTTCATACATAAAAATAAAAGGTAAATCTATCTCTTTCTTTCTTATATAAATTTAAACCTATGTGATTCATTTTGCAACAACGGCAACACTGACAGTGAGGGAGAGTGAGAAAATGAGATCATTTGAGGATCCGTTATGAAATTAAAATAGATTTTAATTTCCAGCGGATTCCCCTGTGTTGTTTTAGTTGTCAAATCTTCATATAAAAATGTAATCCACTAGGCTGTGTTTGGGCATGAAATCCACCGTTTGGTTGTCTTTGGGCTCTTAATTTGTATTCCTCTCTTAGAGCGGTAAATAACATCCAACTCCGCTTGCTTGTGTTTGGGCTCTTAAGTGTAAATATAATCCCTGCGAGAAATTTTAGGTACCAGTGGAGTACCAATTGACAAATCACATTCATGTTAACCCATTATGCAGCTAATTTTAACTTTTTTTTACATTTATTATTAGATTAATATGTTGCCTTAAAGATAAGAGAAAAAATCGAATTTTTAATACATAGCCTGTCTAAAATCGGGTGTTAATGACATACGAATCGTCTAAAACTTTAATGTTGAGAAAACGCATCAATGGTGATTTCGGCGATATTTTTAAATCTACTTGTCGAAAAACTGTTGTTGTACTACGGGTTTATTTTAAAAACTAAATTGGTTGTATTCTAAATTCTAATTTGTTATTACAATCACAAAAACAAACTTTGTGCAAAATTTCATTAACGTGCCGTCTATACTAGCATTTTTCTTGTTCGCACATGAACAAAACGTCGTCGGAGAGAAACACACAATTTTTTCCATTTTGTTTTGAGTGGGCAGTACATTTGTCGAACAAATCATAATTTTTTTTTTCCCGTCAGTGTCACTACGATACTTTTACATTCAGCTACTCTTCTTCCGCATACAAAATGACGTTAGATGGCAGACATGTTTGTTCAAACAATTGTGCGAACAACGGTGTGCGAACAAGAACAAAGCATGAACATGTTGGGTCTACACTATCCAAATGCACATGCGCACAAAATTTTGTTCATTGCTCGACATGAAAAAAGCATGTGTGGAACGTGCGTAAGTTATCTCAACGGAATCAGATAGTGGTAAGAAATGGGTTAAGTGCACAATTAGCATCTTGCGTAAAATAACAATCAACGGCTAATTTGGTCACCGTAGAAGACTATAAAACATAATGTACGTTAGAAGAACATAGTTTCGATTCCGGGTGTCGCTATCGAAATTAACGAAAATTATAAACTAAAAAATGAACATAATTTAATACAAAAGGAATAACGAATTTTTTAAAATGTTTATTATCCCATAACAACTCCATGTTAAAGTGGGAAGTTCTTCTCACATAACGTTCCAGAACTGGGACCGATCACTAGCCAGAAGAACATGTGACGTGACTAGTTTTGAACCGGTTCTCTGTACTTAAGGGATATTACAGAGTTGATTTTTTTTTTATTTTATATTCCTAGGATTCGTAGCTCTAATTTAACTTATATTTTGCGACGATATAATCTTCGTAAATATTTTATAATATTCTTAAAAAATTGACAACCTCAATTTTTATACATATGATGATAAATATGCGAAATATAAATAAAAAAAAAATATTAAATATTTTAAGAAAAATTAAATTTTGAGTAACTGATATCTTAAGTAACTTTCAGTAATTTATAGAATTTGTTTTCCTATACACTTTAACTTTTAAACAATTTATTACTTTATTTATTACATTTTATCTCATTTCATTTATATTACACACTTCAATCACCCAAATTACTTTCTTTTTTTTATTTTTATTATTTTTTCGAAAAACCATAAAAATCCATTACCAGTTATGAGCATTTATTATAAATATATAAGTAGATATTAAATATTTTATGTAAAACATTTTTAAAAACTTGTACTCTATAAACAATAAAAAAAGTATCATACACAGTATATTAAAATATATGCGAACAAATGTTTGGCTTGATTTTAATAATTTTATTGTCATTTAACCCAAAAAAAAAAAAAAGACAGAAACGACATTACTTTATGGCTCGTAAAACCGCAAAAATATTAATGCCTGAATAAAATAAAAATATAATACTTAAACTCTTGTCTCTTCCGAAAATGTTAAATGTTATAAAAAAAAAGAACAGCAACAAACAAAAAGTAAATGAAATAAATAATAAATATTGTATATAAATACTAAAATAAAATATATAAAAAATTAATACACAATTTGTATTTTTATCTCTTTCATAAACATTTTAATATTTATATCTATTATTAGTACTTACGAATTTTTAAAAATATCATTTCATATTTTTTATTTTTATTAAAAAAGACAAACTCACCTAGAAAGAAAAAATTAAAAAAAAAATTAATTAATTTAATGGCATTATTTATTTAATTTAAATAAGCAACTATTTATTATATTAATATTTCATTTATTTTACTGGTAAAGAAAATACTTAGGAATTAAACGAAAAAAGTTTCAGACTTAAAGAAAATAAAACATATTGCTGTATGTAAAATTTTTCAAAAGCCTTTCCTTTTTAAGAGCTCTAATTTAAATGCTCTATTGTAGTTCACACACAGCAATTATTCTTGCCATAATTGTCACTCACGTAGGCGAGAGTGGTAAAGAGAATGTAAAAGCTTAATATTTGCTTCTTCTCTCTCATCAACAAACTTAATCTCGTACGCGAGAGTGGTAAAGAGGATATAAAAGCATAACATTATCTTCTTCTCTCTTACCAACAAACCCAGAAATGCTGTGTCTAAACTTGGGGAGGCAATGACTAAAACTATGTGTGAGTTTATGAGTGTGAAAAAAATACACTTAAGGAAAAGATGGGTTTAATAAATTAAATACGACAGTTTATCTACCCAGCAAAACAGAACTGAAAAAGTCATGAATTTAACATTGTCTTGTCATTGGAAGTACTTAGTGATACAAAAGAGCTGCATAAGTTCTTTTTTAACCCGTATTTTATACTTCTTGTTCATTCATTTCAGCCTTATTAAAGATAGTAAAAGTGCTTTAAAATTGTTAAAATTTTAATTTTCTTAGAAATTATTATTATTATTATTTTTCTCCCTAAATTTTAATTTATTTTCACTTTTTGGAAGTCATTTTTAGGAACTTTAAAAAAAGTTGAAAATATAAATTTTGATTTCACTTTTGAAGTAGAGAAACAGTTCTTTTTTAGAAGCTTTTGATCGTTTTTTTTTTCGCTGGTTATTGTTACATACAACTAATTTTATATATTTTATTGCCTTCCTTACACTTAAAATTATGAATATCCAAGTGAACAATATAATTATCATAACTCCAACTTTATCTTAGATCATTATTGCTAAAAAAAATTTATTACCAAACAATTAATTTCCATAATTTCTTTCAGTGTATTTTACGACCTTTGAACTTTCAGCAACGATTAAATGAAAGAGCATAAAACTATATGTGAACTTAGCCAGTACAATTGTGCTATGAAATTGACTTCCCTAGTGTGAACGCCTACTTTTAATCTTGATTACTTATTTGCTATTTTTCATAATTCAATTTTACTTTAATAACAAATAAAACGAGAGAAATAGTATAGTCTGTCAAGCCTGACCATATGATACCCTACACCATTGCCTATGTGTACCAAAAATCGGGGGAGGTCCATTTGTGCACCTATACTTGTATTGAGTATATCCATTTATGCACTTTTGGGTCATTCCCGAAATTGGTTCTTATATGGCCATAGCCAATTATGGACCGATCTTCACGATATTTGGCACACGGATTTAGTACATTTGTATGGGGGCTAGGTGGAATAATGGGCCGATCATGACCAAATTCAATAGGCTTCGTCCTTATGCAAATAAAAAATTATATTATATGTACCAAATTTCATCAAATTATCTTCAAAATTATCAACCAACCCGACGGACGGACATGCTTAAATCGACTCAGAACGATATATTTTAAGGTGGGGGTAGGCTTTTTTTCTACGTTATAATATTTGCACCAACACATATTACCCCAACCACCTATGGTGGTATAGGGTATAATAAATCTCTGACAATTCGATATCTCGTATATAGAGAAAATATCGAAACTTTTTCAATCTTCGATTGAAATTTCTACTTTTCTACGATAAATAAACATTAAAATTAATTTTATAAGTTTTTACAATTTTATAGCTACCAGTAGTTATTTTTATTACAAAATATTTACAATAGAAATTAAGAAAAATCATTCATTATTTAATATTATTCATTTCTTTAACAATTACAGTGTAAGTTAAACGTTATTCGCCTCCGTCATATGTGTTTACACATGTGTATATAACATACAGTAGTGGTCAAAACTGAAAACTCATCATTTACAAAATTAATTGAAAACTAATTTTAGGCCAACCAAAAAATTTTGTTTAAAAAATACATAGAGTTACAAAATACAAAGAGTCATATAAATATTGGGGAAACCTGGGGAAAATGGAATTAGTTCTGTTGACAGATATTTGGTAAAGGAACTTATAGGAAACTTCTCGCTAAAGTTCAGATGTATGCTTCAATTGGCATTTCAGTTACCAGGAGAAATACTCTTCAGGCGGCACTGGACATTATTCTCCATCTTCTTTCAATTGAGAAGTTTGTGATAGGCATGGTAGATTCAAGGAATTATGATAATTAGGGAACTTTAGGGCGGGACACGCTAGCATACTGAATGAAGGCTAATTCAATGGTCTGAGATTAACCTTAGGCGAGCCTACGTATTATGTCGGCACTATGATTAAGTTCTATTCTACTCCCGCTTTAGAAATTCAAGGATGTCTGGATTGGAGCAGATAAGCTCCATGGAGGTTGTGCTGTCTTTACGAACGGCTCGTAGGTGAAAGTAGACTCGGGAGCAGGGCTTTACTTTTTGAGACTTTTGACATATTACACTATATAAATTGTCTGAGATTACAATTTATGTTGACACTGACTAGTCACTATATTATGTCCAGATCGAGTGATAAAATGCTGCTGGGTTCTTCGACCCAGCGACATTTTCGGCAAAGAAATAGCTGATAAGCTGGCTCCTAGTAGCTCGAAACTAGATGGGTTCTTTGTGGAGACATCTGTTAGGATTCCATTGCCTGAAAAGAGTGGAATCTAGACAACACGAGTCGAACGAACTGTAGGGTATCTGGAGCATTGCGGGACATTGGCCCTTGAGACTTTTGTAGGAAGTGCTATGATATAGAAGAGCTAGATACAGTGGGCATACTCTGTCACTGTATGGGACTTCAGCATGATAGGCTGAAGTGTTTTGGGAATCACACACTGCATGAGCTATATGAGGTAACAAGCAAATGGTTAATAAATATCGTGTAGTTTTTTAATAGGTATAAAATGGCTTAGGAGTAATTTAAACTGATTCATAGATTCCACTTTTCCTTTTCTTTCTTCTTGTTCACTTTTGTCTTTTATTGTTTTCATAGCTTAAAAAAGATGAAAACAGGCCGTTTGGGTTCTAGACTGAGGCATGAATACGCAACACTTTTTCAACGTAACCTTAGCCTTGAATCACTGAATTTAAACCACTAATTAACATGTAACAACTAATAAGCTTTTCTTGATAATATGCCAAAATATTTAAAAGAGAAGAAATATAAAATATTTAGCATAGACATGGCAATGACTAGAAATATAATAGTGTTTGTAAGAGTGAGAGTAAAAAATGCACTTAAATAAATAAAATACGTCAGATATACATGGTTCATTATTGTTACGCAAAACAATTCATTCCCACAATTTTTTCTAGTGCATTGTGAAATCCTTGCACTCTAAGCAACGATTAAATGAAAGAGCGTAAGAATACATTTTGACAAATTTAGTTGCAAATTTTATTTAAAATATCATTCTAGTTCTGAAAGTTTTCACCCCTACTGTTACTACATTTATTTTTTAAATAACAATAAATAACAAATAAGTCATAAATACTTGTATTATAAGGTACTTTGTTGTTTGTGTTCTAATTATTATAAACGCCACAAAATTATTACTTCGTATGCAAAACTGAAAAATACACAAACAAAGTGTTAATTACTCAGTAACAATTTATATGTAGATACTAATATTTCTTTTTTTAATGGTTAAACATTTTTATAAACAAATTAGAAATGATTGAATTTACTGTAGGGAATATTTGAAAGTTATTTTTGAAAGGGTATATATTAAATAAATTGACAGATTTAATTATAAATAACATTAAAGTATATAAATTAGAATAAACGATAATATATAAAAAGATATAAAATATTCAGTTTATGTAGTATATGAATATTATAAGAAAAAAATAATAATATTATTAACAACGAAATAAAATATTCCGCCTGTGTGTCATTTAAATGCCAAAAATAAAATCAATTACTTCGTACTTGCACCCCGTAATTTTATGTCATTACTACTTGAAATTCTTTACTTGTAATGGTATGTGTATATGTATATTAAATGCTTTGGTTATAAGGGGGAAAATGAGTGGACATTTGTATCCTAAATATTATCGTATTTAAGCAATAATTGCGTGGCAGAAAACGCTGCACTAAAAACTTAATTCTTATGATAAATTTAAGGTAAACATAATTAAAAGAGCATAACTCAAATATTATATTCATTTCTTAAAATTGATTCTAATTTCAAAGTTCTTTCGTTTTGGATTAATACGTTGTCATAAAAAAATTTTTGGCGTTGACGTCATTAAGAATTAATTTCAATCTTTATTAGTCTGTCTCTAATTGGGATTAAATATGTCAGAAATGTAACTGAATTTAGGGAAAGGATACATAAGTCCATTTTTCTGTTGATTGAACACTAAGAAAAAGTATTTTTGGAATTTTAAAATTAGTTTTTAGAGAATTCTGATGTCTGTCCTTCCGTCCGTCTACTTGCTAATGTTTGCAAATTTCATAATGGAGAGATTCCATGTCAAAACGGGCAGCAATCGGATTCAAAATCTCCGATTTCAATGAAATTCATTACAAGCCTTTACCATTGAAAGTGTTTTCGAACCGTGAAATTTCTGACCCATATTTATTTTCGGCCCGGAAATATGACGGTAATAGCTATTTAACTTCTAATAACTTCTTAAATATACATGGTAGATCTTTAGTTGTTGCTGCATATTACAGTCGAAGACATTACCTTCATAACGATACACACATACTTTTTTACATCAAAAGTTCAAAGATTAAAATTTTAGATATTGTTGACATAACTTTTCTCCATATGGATATAAAATTTCTAGTTAGAGCCTTATTTAGTTTAGTAGTTATGGACAAAAATAAAATACAATTATTATTAACTCATAAGCTATAGAAAATAAAAAGTTAATTTCATAAAAAGTTTTAATTTCATTCTATTTTATTTCGTAACTCGTAAACCAATATTAAGAATTTATTATGAATTTTAAAATGTAGTTTTTTGCGACATATCTTTAATCTTTATATTATGAACTTTCGAAGTATATTAATGTTTTACTTTTCCTTTTAAAGTCAATGAGCTTTTATATTAAATAAAATAAAACTAAGAATTGTACAATGTATATTTTAGAAGTTATGAGAAAAAATAAAACGCTTTTTGAATTTTGAAGCGTCATATTTTTGGACCGAGAGGATTTTTTATTTAGAAAAATTGTGATTTTAGCAACATTTGCAACACTTAAATGGGAGATATCAAATCAGAAAATATCTGTTTTTTGTCCGTTATGATATGGAATCACTCAATGAAGACTTTTTCTTTTAAATATAGACTTTAACTTTAAACTATTTACCAAAACAAAATTAATAAAATCGGTTGAGAATAATGTGATAATAATTCGATATATCACTCTTTATAAAATAGATTAGTTATCTAAATTCATATTTAGAAAAAAATTTTGTATTATTATCTCAAAAACTAAAACAAATAAAAGAATAAAGATTCGAAATTGAGATTTTAAATAATCTTTGAAATACAAACAAAAAGTATTCAAACCGACATATATAAACCGCCACCGGTACTGTCTTTAGAAAATAGCAGCCGCCTAAAATATGCCGTGCAGCCACTTTCGACATTTTAGTCCCGACTTAACTCACTGTGCTCAAGTCCAAATTACAGTTCCATTAATATTTAATATTATTAGTGGCATATTATCTTCTAAGCAAGATTATAATATTTATCGTTAAAACTTAATCATTTACAAGTCTTGTTTATTTATTTAAATTAAACACATATTAATAAAATTATAAAAAATTAAATAAAAAAACAATAATATATATTTTTTCCTATATATATCCACTATACTACAACTATTTAATATTAATTAAAGATATTAATAATAGTTATTTTTTAACACTTATTAATTATTGTTAATAGCGATTAAATGTTCTAATTTTTTTTGCCCCCACTAAATTGCAAGTCAGCGGTGGGGTATCTTTTATGCCCTTCACACCTTAATAAACATTAGAGTTGTTTTGTTTTGTTTGCATTTTATATAATTTTAAATGGAAAACTTTTTTGTAGATTTTATTTTAGTTATAAATATTAAAAACAATAGAAATATTTTTAAGTTCCCCCATTATTTTCGCACGATTAAGAAAATATTGATATCTTGTTAGTTGGTTTTTTTAAATGCGTATATGTACGGATACAGACAAGGGATAAGTAAATCTTGTTATCACGCCAGACGTAGGGACGGACGTAGTTACACCGCAAAAA
>MINK01174619.1:2764-15610 GCA_001735545.1 Phormia regina
TTATATATATATATATATATATATATATATAGTATTATATATATATATATATATATATATATATATATATAATTCATCTTTAGTCAGGATTCAAGGTTCATATATCAGGTTAAGGCATTTGGGCAACAAATATAACAACCCAATATAGAATAATTGGGACAATTTATACAAAATCATATGGAAACTTATATATGTATATTTCAACGTGTTTTTATTAATAATTTTGTGTTACTTTTTCGAAAATAATAATAATAATAATAATATTAAAAATAATATTTGAACTTAAATAAAATCTATATTAATTTGAAATTTTTATATAATATATTTTCCTACTTCGAATTATCCAAAATTTCTGTTCGGAGAAAGCTTTGAGATTTAAGAACATAATTGAAAAAGAAAATAAACTCCAAAATTGACAACATTTGGATAGGGCACGTGGGGCAGACTTTTGTCTCAAACTCCTCCAAATTTACATTATACGCTTTTATATACCAATTTCTTTTTATTACATTAAAAAAATAATAAAGTCCAAAAACAAATATTATCACTGAATAATTGAATGAATTGCCACCTTTTGCAAAAAATGTACTTTTTTTAATGTTCCAACTTTAGATTAATATAACCTTTTAACGGGTTCTTATAATTATGTAATTCTTGCAGCAATATAATTTAGAATTTTGTGGAGAATCTGGCAAATATTTTAGGAAAATTTATGGGGCAATATTAAACCCGGCTAAAAATAAAGTAAACATTTATTTCGACACGAATATCTCTTAACTTAAAGGAGATAACTTACACATGTAAGCGTATTTTTTTGTAGAGATTTATAAGGACTATCTATATGTAAAATTTCTTTTCTGTTGTATATTAAAGACAATTCCATTCGAAAACATCTCAGCTTTGAACATGTGAAATTATATTGAGGTACTTCTAACGGTTCTTCAGTTCCTGAATTATTTCCACTGTGTAGCAAAGAAAAATATTTATCTAATTTTACCACAAAAGGCTTGTGTCTTGATTTCATTTTGGTTCAAATGCAGGTTTTTTGTTGAAATAAAAAAAAATCAATATCTTCTATTATTCACATATTGTATGTGAATAAAAGAAGTCAAATTTAATTTTATTTCAAAATTCCACCTTTAAAATTATTGTTAAAACATAAACTTGTATAAAGAGTTGTCATGAATTTATGCAATTATACATAAATGTACTTACAACGAACAACATTTAAACAACCTTTTGAATTAGTAATTGAAATATATTTTTGTTCGTACAATAGACAAATAACGTATTTAGTATTCGTTCATGTCTGTTATTTATTTAGATTTATTTGCCAAGTACCCATAAAACACATACATACATACATACATATATACATACATACATATATACATAAATAAATATAATATATAATCTAAATAAATAAAATTTATTTCGAATAAAAGACAAAAAAGTTTGGTTTGATCGATCAGGGTCAATAACATGAAATAAACAAAAGAAAACGAAAAGCAAAATTATTATAAAAGATAAAATGGACAAATAGTTGAAATGTTAAGATACATATGTATATAGATCATTAGTAAATGTATAGGGGGGGTGGTTGTAAATAGAAATAAATAATTACTTTTCATAGACTTTATGGTATTTATTTTTGTAACGTTTGGAGAGCTACTTATACCCGTATAATCGTTTAAACTAATTGAAATTTAAATTAAAAAAAATTCACTGTTATTTTCTATAGATAATTAAAAAAATTATGAAAATCGTATAACGTATTAAATAGCTGTGTTCGCGTACATGACCTATTGTGGTAATTATCAAAAAATGTACTCATAAAAGTTTTTATTTTTCTGTTGGATATCATTGTCAGAGATGCCATGTTAGCGTTTTTAGTTAACGATTTTCAGATTTAATTTAATATTAACAAAAAAGATCAAAAATCCTATGTTTTTATAAATAGTTTTGCGTTTTTTTTTTAATTTTATGTTGTTTATAAACAAAACCCTCCAAAATGTTGTTCGCGTACTTTTTCTAATATTTTCCAATTTGGGAGCAAATTGATTTTTAACGACCGTTCCACCCATGTCGAATGAAAAATTCGTATCAACGATATGGAAAATAACAAATAAAATTTGAAATTTGTTATTGTTTCCCATACATTTTATCAATCAAATTTTTCGTTCGACATCGTGGAACAGACCCTAATTGTATTTTAAAAACAATCCACTTTAAAAATATTTTACTATTTTCATAAAAAAATTTTCAAACAAAGAACAAACTATAAAAAATCGAATAATTCTTTCTTACTAATATTGCACAAAAAAAAATCGTAGGTAACTTTTCCTTAAAACTTCAAATTAACTTAAGTGAAAGGGTAAAATGGCAGTTATTACATAGTTTCTTAGGTAATATAATGTTCAAAAAATTTTGGTAAAACTACTTATAGTTTTTGGAGAATGATCCTTAATAGGAATGTAAATTTATATACATAAATTTACATATTACAATAATTTATTTTATTAATAAATTACATGCAAATATGTAAATAAATATTAGCAAATCATAAATTGCAAGGTACGGGAAAAATCGAATTTCGAAAGTAAGTATTCTTCCTACTCTGCTTATTAGCTCGGGATCATACAAAGCAATATATCTTGCCGAAATTCTGAGTTCGTAGGTGAGAGATGAAGATATTAAGCTTTTGCATTTTCTTTACCTATCTTGCTGTGTGAACATTAGCTTAGAAACAATTCTGTATATGGACGGAGAAATTAAAGAAAAAAATAAATAAATAAATAAATAAATAAATAAATAAATAAATAAATAAATAAATAAATAAATAAATAAATAAATAAATAATAATAATAATAATAATAATAATAATAATAATAATAATAATAATAATAATAATAATAATAATAATAATAATTAAAATACGCAATAAAGTTACATAAATAAAATATTTTTTTTTTTTATTTACATCTTTGAAAGATGCAACTTTTTCAAATTTTCTGATTTTTATAATAAATGTTTCCAATTCACATGAATAAAACAAATTTGGAAGAAGTTGTCTAACTATATTATATATGTTACCATAGGATTTTTATAAAACGTTATCTGTAAATTTAAAAATAAAACTAGATTATGACAAAAATACATTTTTTAAATTAGTTGTTGCAGAAATCAGAAATTCTGCTTTTATTTTCATATAGTATTGACCCTTTTCCATATTCTTCATATGGTGGTATTCCATGCCATCTCTCCATTTGGCATGAAATACTAGAACTCATTTATTGTCAAAGTTTGATATTAAACAATTTTATAAAATCTGTTTAACTGTGTATTTATTTTTGTTATACCTTCTAAACCTTGATTAATTTTTAAGTTGTCCTCGATATTCCAGAAATCGGCAGCAATTGCCCCTAGATTTGGATTTATATTGTGATGTTAATTTGTTTGCAGTGCTCTGTTAACTGGAAGATAGAATGTCCAACTTATGTTGATTGTTACTGCTGTTTATTTCGTTTGTCTGTAACGTTTTATTGGTAATAATATAAAATAAATTAGTTATGACAACAAAAAATTTATTATAATATGAGTAACTTCACTTTAAATTAAAAAAAAAAAAAATTTAACCTTGATTACCGATTTGGATAAAATTCGGTACATATGTAGAAAAGGATTCATAATCGTGTAAAATGAATTTTATTTATTTCTATTTTGAAAGATGTGGCAACACTATAGCTTTGTGTTGGATAAACGGATTTATTTAAATGTCCATAACTTTTGTTGTATAAAATATAGCAAAATAATCTTTTTTGCAATAAATTTGTCAAAGATGTCATATAAAAATTTAATTAAATAATTTTTTGAACACATTTTTTTCTAAAAATTAATTTTAAAGACGTTTATCTTAAAAAGTCTATCTTAATTTTTTGTAGAAATAATTGTTTTCGGAATGAGTTTTGAATATGTATTATACGTCGTTTTTCTAACATTTGTTGTAACTTTTTCTGATAAAAACTATGTCGATCGAAAATTATATCTTTGGAGGTAAATGAAAAATTTGAATCGAAATATTTTGAGAATATATTTTATATTTTACTCAGAGCCTTCTTTATATTTACATGTGTATTTTTCAATTTAGTCTATATTTACAATTCAATTCTTTATTTATTTATTTTTTGCTGATATTTTATTGTATTATTTGTTTTTTTTTACTCTCGCTTATCGTCTCACATACAATTTTATTTGTTATACCCAGTCATTGGTTGGTCCATCTATTCGTTGTTAGTTGGTTCATTGTACTCAAGTTCATTATTTAAAGACGTTCTTCCTTCATTTTCTTATTCATTATTCTGCTGCTGTTTTTAGGTGTAGAAAGAAAGAAGAAACCTGACGATGATGCCGATGAACATGTTGAATTTATTTTTTGCAAAAAAAAAAAGCGTTCATTTCTTTTAGTTTAAGTTTAACGTGTAAATTGCTGTTAATGTAGAAGATTTTATCGTCAGTTGTTCTTTAGATACCCAGACTCAGAGTTGAATAAAATTTAATTGAATCATTAAAATATTAAGATCACTTTTGTTTGAAAAAATTTTTAACTCAATATCTGTGTTAAATTTATTTTTATATTTTATTCCGTTGAGTTTCCTTTTGCCCCTTAGTCTGTGTCAGTATTAAGATTTCTTTTTATGGTTCAATATTTGAGTTTTTTTTTTTGTGCCATTTTGTGAAATGTGTGTGTGGTTGGTTGACTGACATACTTTTATGTATATGAACAAATGGAATTACATTTTTCATATTTTTTTCTTTCTATTTATTATTAAAAAGCCTACATTAAAGAATTTAAAATTAACGTGAACAATAAAAAATAGGTGAATGACTTGAAAATTGTTTTTAAAATATTTCTTTATCAATTTTTAATTTTTTTATCTGCTACGTTTAATAAAAATTGAAATTTAACAAAAAATTATAATCAAAGATTTTTAGTTAAACCAAACACGCGAGAAAATTTATCGAAAATTTTCTATTAAAAGAAATTAACCAGAAATTATATTGAAAGAAAATTTATTAGAAAATTAATTTTAAATTTTATACATAAAAAAATTATTGAATATTTTAGATACGAATAAAATTTATTAAAATTTTTCTTTTGTAGAAATTTTCTATTAAATTGCTGAAAAAATTACAACATTGTGGCATGAATTTTATATTTCCAAACAACTGTTTTTGGTTTATATTTATATTTTTTATACGTTTTTTTGTATTGTACATCCTAAATCAAGGCTGTTCGAATTAAAAAAAAAATATATTCTGTTCTATTTTATTTTGTTTCTAATTGATCAAATTACTTATATCAGTTTGAAATAATGGGTTGAAAATACTTTTACGTGAATAATATTTGATAATAATAAAACGTAAAAAATAAACTAAAAATTACAATAACACTATTCAAAATGTAAACATAAACTTGCTGATCTAACATACACCAACCACCTCCACCCCTCACCCTTTATTTTCTCCTCCCACACCAAGAAACATACGTTCGATGTGCATATTGCGCAGTTCTATACTCGACAAATTCTCCAAAGCAAAATTGAAAAAAAAAAAAAATAAATAAAAAATCAAAACAAGAAAAAGCAACAATAACAAAGAAACGAATCATGAAAATAGTATTACAAAGACGTAAGTTAGCATTGATGATGGGAGTGTGTAGTTAGTTAAACAAAAGAAATAGTTTTATATACAATACCAAAGTTATAGTATGTATGTATTGTATATAGCAAAAAGTATCTTATGTATAACTAACCATTCCATATATAGATACGTCAACAGCAACAACATTTTTTATTATTATTTTCAAACAACGCAATCAGCTGTTTTGTGTATCCACCATCACCACCACCACCACCACCAACTACACAAAAACAAACAACATGACAACACACAAACTTTGATTATATTTACAATAACAACAACAACAACTAAACACTAATCGATCGAGTGAAAACAACAACTAACCAACCCTAATCACAAGACGATAGACTGACAGACAGACAGACGAACCAGAGTACGAGTACCTATATTTTTACAAGTCATTTTGTGTAACAATAATTGAGTTTTATTTATTACGAATTTAATATTAACAACTGCGATTGTTATATTCGGCACGACCGAATCTATATACCAGTGTTGCCGTAGCCAATAGTTCATATTACACAACCAAAGGATTTAAATTATCCAAATTAAAAAAAAAAAAATACACAAAAATGGAAACTTCTTAAAAATTAATGTTAATAAAAAAATAGATTTATTTTGTCTTATATTTGAAATTTGGGAAATTTTAATCTTTTTAGAAATTAACATTTTCCCTGATAAAAATGTGTTTTTTAGACATTTTTCGAAATTCAGGATTTCATTTCCATAGTCTTAAATCTCGTACAAAAAATATACATGACTTTTTATTAACAGATAAAATACTTATTTATGAAACGAAGTTAAATTGAATTTACACAGAAATTTCATTATACAAAAATTATCCAAGGAATTTAAAATTGTCCCATTTTTGAATAATTACACAGAAATCGGCAAACAGTGCTATATACCTATCGTTAACTATTTTAAATTTTACATTATATCGGAAGTGGTCGGCTTTTGTTTAAGATACATATATCAGTAGAAATGCATGAAATGAAGCTACAACGGACACCATGTTTTTCTAGTAGATCGACTCAGAATCTAATTCTAATTCGACATGTTACACACGGAATAATAAAATCAATATACATTCCATCTTTTTGATGTTGTCTACAAAAAGGTAGAGTAGAAAATTCAAATACATATACTTTATAGAGAAAGAAGGAAAATTATAATTAAAACGATATAGTAAATATGAAATAAAAACAAAATTTGCCTAATTAAATATTTGTTTATTATATTTTATAAATAATACTAGCTAATAGCCGGGGTGCATCGCTACTCCCCGAAATGAAATTCATAGTAATTAAAGGATTAATAAAATATAATTATTTAGTAATTAAAATATAACATTTTTCTTAAAAATTCTAATTTATTCGACAAATGTTTTCATGGATGTTAAAATTCTTTGTGCAAAATTTGAGCATTCCAACTCCAATAGCTTTCCAGATATATGAATTTTTGCATTTAATTGATATGGGGGTATCATGCCCCCTACTTCTAGTCCGCACATATTTTTCTTAAATATTAATATTGTTACCAAAGGTACTCCGACAAAATTTTAGAACTCTAACTGTTATATTTTCTCAGATATGTTAATTTAATAGTGTCTTTATATGGGATGTGCCAATGCTAGTCGTACAAAATTTGAGCTCTCTAACTTTTATAGTTTCCCAGATATAAAAATGTTGGTATTAACTTTATACGAGAGATGACACGCCCACTATTCCTTTCCCATTTTTGCACAAAATGTTCACATAACACTTAAATTTTTTGTACAAAATTTGGGAAATGTAATTCTTATTGGCAAGCAATATTAGGCGTGGGATGTGCCTCTATTGCCAGTTTACCTATTTTTTTCCAGAATGTTCATATAGTTTTTCAAAGTTATTCGTGGAAAATTTGAGAACTCTAGTATTACCAATTTCCGAGATATAAATAAAAAGTATTTTTCCTTCCAGGCATATAGGGACACACAGTGAAAATTTCTACAAAATCGGTTAAGTCGTTTAGGCGTCTATAGATTTCAAACAAACATACCACACAAAGTGTTTGTGCAAATATTGTAACGCAGAGTGAATATTTTCCTACACCCACCTTAAAGTACCGTTTGACTCAGGATCACTTTTTGAGTTGATTTAACGATGTCCGTCCGTTCGTCTGGTTGGTTGGCTGTCTATGTAAAGCTTGTGCCCAATGTACAGGTCGCAACTTATGAGATAATTTGATGAAACTTTGTACATATGACATATGACATTATATCACCTAGCCCCCATACAAATGTTCTCCCGGAAAAGAGTTTTAACACTCAAACCTACCTTAAAAATTCCAAATATTTAATGAAATTTAACATAAATAAGTTCTATGTAAGCATAAATCCGTGTGCCAAAGATCGGTCCATAATTGACCATAGCTCCCATATAAGATCCAATTTCGATAATCAACAAAAAGTGCATAAATACATGTGAATTTTAGTATCGATGTAATATTCTGTAATAATACGTTTTTATTTTCCACTTAATACAAGTATAGGTCCATATTATTATGAAACTTAGCACATGGCTATTGAAAATATTGACAAATGTAAAAGTTATACCAAGGAAACCAAAAATATTTTCAAAAAAATATACGGAATTACTCATAAACATACACATGTACAAATTCCATAAAAGGTATGAAGTGCGAGTGCTGTCAACTGTTTTAAGCTTAAGAAAATCGAAAAATAAGATTACAACAAAAAGCCTTAACTGTTTAGGTTTTTGAACTTGTGCTCGGGGCTCTTCTTTTGCTTTAAACGTTAATGTGAACAAGACATTGACTTTTTCGATTAAAAAAATACAATAACAAAAGCAAAAACAATAACAACAATATTTGTAGTAATAACAAATACATAGTTTCGCATTCAAAGTTTGTTTACACATTTCTTTTTACTTCAACCCTCACAAAATCATAAAGAAAATTGTTTTTTTTTTAACTTCTTTTATAAATTTTATTATTATTATTATTATTTTTTATAATTTACTAATACGTACACAAATATTAAGTATTTATGTACTTCTTCATATCCATATGGGAGCTTTTCAACAATGTTGCATTTTTTATTGAATAAAAAATAAAATTAACTAAGGCTCAGATATGTATATATGTACAGTGTTGCGCAAAACAAAAGCAACAAAATTAGCTAAAGCCAGTTCTAACACAAACACAATAATACAAAAACAACAGCACTTATTAAATAGTTTGCTGCATAGTATAATTAGAAAGCATACCCGTAAGAACAGCTGTTTAACAATTTTTTCATTGACTTGCCTCGCGGCACAGTCAAATTGTTTTTGTATTCCAATGTAAAATTTTTTCCTGAGTATTTTACTCTTCCTCTCGTTTATTCTCTCATATTCTCTTCATATCATTTTGACATTGTGAGCAGTAGTTTGACACCAACAAAATACAAGAAATTGTTGTTTTTGTAGATGTACGGGTACTTTATACTATGAGTATAGAACAGCTTGAACTGCACTAATTTTGAAACCGCAGAAAAAATATTGCTAAGAAATCCAATTAAATTTGAATTGGCTAGAATTCAAGAGCAGAAACAATTACAACTCTTCTGTGTCCAAAATCATGTATTTTCTAAATTTCTAAAATTCTAAATTAAATAAAGTACTTTTCTCTTTTGAAATGATTAATTTTGTTGATTTTATATAAAATTTTTAATATATCTTTCTTAAGTAAGTTTTTCAGTGAGCAGCGCAAATTTTCTTAGACTGTAATTTCTTTAAAAAGTCTAATTAGGCAATATTATATAATATGTATTATAAAATAGTGCTACTGCCCATTTATTATTTCAAATAAACTTAAAATTTACTGTATCTGGATATACCTATAATTACAAATAATAATTTTTATAGAAAAAAAAAAAAAACATAACTAAATATAAAAAAAAAAAAATAATGCTCAATTTAGATACTTTTTACTATAAAACAAAACAAGAATATAAAATATTTTTCTAATTTTTAAAGAAACAAATTCACATCTTCTAAATTACAAATGTTTGTTAGTAGCCATATGTGCTAACAATTTTACAAAACTAGGTTTCTTGCTTGCAACTTGCAAATTTAATACTTGAAAAAATAATTCAACATTTTTGTTGCTTATGTTCTGCACAACACTCTATGTATGTATATAAAAATATTTGTATCTTTATCTCGAAAGTTAATAATGTTTTTTTTTTTTTTTTTTTTTGTATTCTTGGTTAAAAAGGCAATGCAGAAAAGAAAAGAAAAACAACATCCAAAAAATTATTGTCTTTTAACACGTAGAATAATTCATTCAATCATCTACTTGATTGATTTAATTAATTTATTAATTAGAAATATTTTTCTCTTTTCAGTTTAATATAATAATTTTGTGTATTAACTATAAGTAATATTAACTATGATTTAAGGTAAAACATATTCTATATATTACTAATAAACTTAGACATTTATTTTTTTTTTTTTTTTTTTTTTTTTTTTTTTTTTTTTTTTTTTTTGCAGACTGTTTCAATATATAAAAGTTTTGATTTCTTTAAACTTTAAATTCCTTTGAATTTCACTCTCTTTCTCTCTCTCTCTCTCTCTCTCTATACAATCGCACACAAAAGTTTTGCAGACATATTCCAATGCTTGAGTTCAGATAATCGTATGTACATAGACGTACAAACATGTAAAACAATTCTGTTTGGTCCTGTGACGCATTTAAGTTTTATATGTCTTTTTATTTTTCTTGATTTTAAAAATCGAAACAAAGTAAAAACCTTATGAAGAGAACAAAGAAATTGATCGCAGAGTGCAAGAAAATCGAGTTCTATATATTTTATGCATAAAGGCCAAATAAAACCAAAAGTAGCAACAGCAACAATATTATACTCATATTTACAAGCAGAGATATACAGACGGATGGATGGATGGTTGGATGCATAATATATATCGTTGTTATTGGAAGTTCTTTTGTCTGTAGTCCATTCAAAAAGTCAATAAAATTTGTTTTTAAAACGAGAAACTGGTATCACTTGATTTTGTTTTAAATTTTTTATTTTATTTTATTTTTTTTTATTATTTATTTACGTATTTTTATTTGTTGTTGTGGTGTGTTTTATTGAAATAAACATCATCTCTCTACACTGATTGTTGTCATTCAGCCGCAACACTCTTGTTGCTGTGCTATTAACAACATCAGCAACAAATCTTAAAAAGAGCAAAATAAAATAAAGGTTTAATGAAAGGAAAAGTTCAAGAATCTTGAGTAAATTTTTCTAATGATGTTTTCCTTTAAAACGTTAACACAAATAACAAATATTAATCATGAAATCTTAATTTGTTTGTCTTCCTTTGTTGTCGGAGCGATGTTTTTTTTTTTTTTTTCTTCCTTTTTCTTTCCAAACAAAAAAAGGACAAAGAAAATTTTCAAAATGTTTCTTCTTTTAGTTGTTTTGTCTTAAGCATAAATCTTTTTATTCTTTGTATTATTTTTTTTATAATTTATTTGTTTTTTTTTTTTTAAGTTGAGAACAGTACAATGACTTGTGAAACCAGATCAAACAAACAAATTATATATTTTTTAGTTTATTTTAAATTTTTTAAAATTTGAATATGTATGTATATTTGAATTTTTGTAAATAATCTTAAAAAAACAGGGACTGAAAATAATATTGTGTTTCGTTTTATTTTACTAGAACATTTTTGATAAATTTTCTTTAAGAAAAAATCTATCATATTTTTTTTTATATAAAAAATTTGCAATAATTTTTTTCTTTTTTTGAAAATTTTCTTTTGGAAATTTCCGATAAATGTTCTCTTTTAAGAAAATGTTCGAGTTTGTTCTCTCTTAAAAAAATTAATTAAGATTTTTTGCTTTTAATCATTCCCATTTTTTGTATTTTCAAATATAATTTTCAGAATTTAGATTGATTTAGCAACAACAATAATAAATTGACATGTAATTTCAACAATTACTCAACAAGTCATAATTAACAAATGTTTTTTTTTCCAAGTAGAGGGTAATTGTGTGTATGTATTTGAAATTGAACTTTAATCTGCAAATATGATATAAAAACAAAAACACGTTTTTTTTTATACTCTACACCACTATAGGTGTTATGCTTTTGTGCTGAAGTTTGAGTCACTTTCTCAGACGATTTAACGATGTCTGTCTTTCCATGAACGAATAGTTATTTTGACACAAGCACGATGGCTATTGAAATTGTTTATATTCGGTCCATTATTTCATCTAGCCACCATTCTAGGTGAAATATTATTCCCGGAATAGGCGTAATGACAATATTTTAATGAAAATCGGTGCAAAGAATTTTTCCATAAATGTCAATTTTTGTTACAAATTTCCTGAAGATCAATTTATAATTGACTATAGCTACGATCCATAATTCACGATAGCTCCCATATAAAGCCATTTTCGGAAATCGTCCTAAAGAACATAAAATCATATAGATCTTAGTATCAACACATTTTGTATACTTTATTTTTATACTTTATTTTACTTTTAGTAAACGTGTTGGTCTACAATTGGCCACAGATCTAATATATGATCCTATTATTATATTTCTATGTTCATATATCAAATGGTCGGACTGAAACTTTTTTTTTTAACTTAACATAAGTTACTTTATAATATTTATTCTAGAATTTTTACTAATTATAGCAAAATATTCATAATCTCATGATTCATGCTAACAAATATGACGTTTTTTCTTGAGTCATCATAAAATTGAAATAGCATTTAAAATAAAATGTTATTTTAAAGGTGATTTCATACTATTTAATTGATATAATGAAGAAAATGTTTTAATTTATTTTTATATATAAAATAATAAAATATAAAAGAAATCATTAGAAAAAGTTTAATTTTTTTATAGTATTTTTCTTAAAAACTTCATAAAACTGAATTTACATCTTAGAATTTTTTCAAAAATTATTAGTTTTTTATAATTAACTTTTTTCCCTACATGGTACACATGTATCCAAAAAAAAAAACGAAGAAGAATATAAAAAAAAGAACATCTTCACCACTTCTTAGTAATTATTACAATTACTTCTCCCAGCAAAAAAAGAACTGAAAAAGCTATGATTTTAACATTGTGTTGTCATTGGA
>MINK01174621.1:0-10446 GCA_001735545.1 Phormia regina
TCCGCAGTGACATATTTCTTAGATAAGTCAATTTTGAGTTCCTCTCTTCAATCTTTTAGGCAAAATGTTGTATATTTTCGAAAAGAACAAAGTGAAAGCTTTCAAACAAGACAGAAGTGGTTAATATAGATAAAGAAATGCCAAAGTTAAGTGAAGATACAAAAGAAATATGAACAAAGTATACCAAAATCATAAGAGAATCCTCCCAATGCCAAATTTCACATAACTATTGATTTTGAGTTCATTTCCCAAAAACTTTCTGGCAACTATTATACATCAGTGAAAAGTGCAATTTAAAAATGGTTAATACTACTGGAGAAATAAAAGAGTTAAGTGTGATGGTATATAAACCGTAAAAGTAATCAAAAATGTCCGCAGTGACATATTTCCTAGATAAGTCAATTTTGAGTTCCTCTCATCAATTTTTTAGGCGAAATGTTATATATTTTCGAAAAGAACAAAGTGAAAGCTTTTAAACAAGACATAAGTGCTTAATATAGCTAAATAAATGCGAAAGTTAAGTGCAGATATACACGAAATATGAACAAAGTATACCAAAATCATAAGAGAATCCTCCCAATGCATAAGCATGTAATTTGTTNTATATATTATTGGCAATTTTGTGTATTTATTATTATAGAAAAATTAAAATTTGATTTTTAATCAATCAGAACACAAAAAGTTTGTATATTATGCCTTTAGCTTCAAAGTACCTAAATTTAATACATACCACATTTTTTTTTTCACGGAATAGGTAACAGAACAAAGCTAATGTGAGCTATTGTTTGTAATTTTTTTTATATTTGTATGTATGATAAAATAAATAAACATTGGCATTTGTATATTGAGAGAGTTTATTTTAGCAACATTTTTCTTAGCAACATGTTTCAGATGATCGTATATTTTATAAAAGTAATTTATATATGATTATAACCAAATAATTAAAATTTTGCTTAAAATAATAATTCAGAATAAAAATTTTGTAGTTTTTTTAAAGATTTTTCTTTCATTTGTCTCTATAAAAATAAGAACTTGTTATGTCTTGATATTTATATCAGGTTGCATATGATATTCCCTATTGTGAACATGCAATACCATATTGCCATAACTAAACTTTTTCTTTTACTTGTTCCTCTTAACGAACTTCATAAAATTTTTATACTTGTTATGCCATTACACTATTTTTCTACGAGCTTTAGTTTTATGGAAAATTACCACACTCGTTCATTTTAATTGATCATCTACTCGAGATTACATCAGAAAAATAAAGTTATATAAAAGTGATATATTTTAATAGTACTTTGCATATTAAAAATATTTTGTGATTTTTTTTTAATTGTGGCAAAAATATTAGAAACTGGGAAAATTAAGAGATTCTTTTTTCATAAGAAGAAAAACAATTTATAAAAAACTCATCATCCCAAGACTCCTTGCTCCAAATCCAACCAAGCGACCCATGTGGTTTGCTATAGGTTATAGTACATCGATCCAAGAGGTAACTATTAAAATTTTTTAAACATAGTGGTTAAAGGTTCTCTAGTTAGAAATTGCATTCTCGTAACAGGTTTCCACGATATTTTTCCAGTCACTCAGAGCCCATTTCTACTTTCATAATCAATATACTATCCACCTACCACCACCTAAGAGGAAAACTCACAATTGCGTAATTCGAGTAGTAAAATATCATCATTATTTATTGGGAGGCTTTTACCCGCAGTCTAAAGCCTCAGAATAGCGGATTTTTACCACCTTACAAAAAGCTCACAGTTAATATTAACTAACCTAAAATTTCACCAACCAATTGATTATATAATCACCACGTTTTGGTTTTCAACGCACATTGACTGTTCCAGTTGTCCATCATCCATCAACATGAACTTCCACCAGCACAAGTCAAGTCATCGTTTGAGATCGAGAATTTAAAACTCCAAGCCAGCAATTAAAAATATCTTAATACAATCTCTCAGTTCTCCTTATAAAACTTTACAAACCTAATTGGTTTTCTTTTTGTGCTCACACATCAATATAAATTCTAGAACTTCAAATAGTAAAAGGAAATTATATTACATAATCGGAATTTAAACCAAATTTAAAACAAATTCTCCTAAATTTTTCTAAATCAAATTCATTGTTTCTTATAAAATTGCTTCAAAATCATTATATTTTAATATAATCTCGTTACTAGTAAATTCAAATTAAATACTTTAAACAAATCTATGGCACAATAGCTACAAAAACGTAACTACCTAATGTAGCAATCCAGCCTCACCTAAAATTTAGTAAATAATCACCCAAATAATTTTTCACCCCTTAAATATATAAATATAAAGAACAGAAGTAATATAAACACTAAAAGTGTTTTAAAAGTTTTTTTTTTTTGTTTAAATAAACATAATGATTATTTAGCTTCATATGAATTTTTACATTATTATTTTTCTTAATTATAACCAAATGATCATTATGTTTACATAAACTTAGTTCTTTATATAAAGAAATAAAGCAAAAAGAAACAATACCCTAAACTATATTAAATAATCTCTCTAAGAGATCATCAAACCTAGCTTAGTTACTCTGTTCATTTAAACTAACTTGTATGTTATCTCTAAGCTTTTGGCATACGTAAACTAATTAGTAAATAAGATCATTAGGTGTGAGCATTAATAGGTATAGACTAAATTCTTCAAGTAACCAAATTTAATATTGGGGAGTAGCAACCAAATTACATCATTTAATTACAGCAACAACTCAACATGTACATCGTGATCTTGAAGGCCTTCCAGAACATCGACATCCTACATGTATGGTGAGTCAAACATTTTATATAAACCCCTAATATTATTTTACATATGTATGTGTGCAGTAATAATGACCATCAACATGTTTTTTGTTCATTAAGTGTGATCTTATTGATAAAGGGTTGCAAATCATACCAATGAGTATTGTCAAACCTAGTTTAATTTATCTATTAAAGCTTATTGTGTGATTCTCATTCTTGCTGCTACATATACATATATTTTTATTATTATATTTTGGTTACATATTTACATTGTGTTTTTATACCTTTTGTTTGTTTCTTTGAAATTGCGTTGTTTTTATTTAAACACAAAAACATTATAATAGTCGCGTTCGTGAATAAATGCGGTCCGTATAATATTTTCAATATATTAATGCTCTCACAAGTATTAAATTGCTTCATATTAGTTTTTATATGAAATTATTTACAATTTTTTAAATAACTAAGGCAATTTTTATAGCATCTATGAATATAAAAGACAAGATAGTTTATGGTTTTTCTTTCGTTGTATTTATATACATTAAAGTTTATATATAAGTTTTTTTAATTAACGTAAGATTTTAAAAACAAAATGTTACTTATTATTAAATGAATAAATTTGAATATTGGCATAATGTCTGAGTAAAATTATATAAAGTGTTTTCATAGGCTGGTAATGTGTTAGATGTCTAATTGTGGGGTCCTAAAATAATGTTTAGTTATTAGGACATAGGTATTGGGAGGGTTATGAGACTAGCCTATCAACAACATCTGATAGAGCTCATACTTAGGGTATATATGATAAATATGTCTTTTTTTTCATTTTTGTATTTTACGTGACTATGAACGGGCTTCGTTTGATAATTGTAGTCATTTTGGTCCACTTAAATTTTCAATATTTAAAATCATTTAAAAAATAGGGAGTCTATAAAAAATCAACACTGTAGATAAACAGGATTTTGTTTCAAGAGAGGACCGAACCCCCCTGCCCGGCTGTTAGCTAGCTCATAAATGGCTCCCGTAGTCCTCCCTTGGCAATTTCTCTAGGCTCTGAGTTTTTGTGATTCAGTGGCAGAAAGTCTCTTTTTGTTTGTGTTCATTACAGTAAAATAAATGGCGCCCAACGTGGGGCCAAAAGTGAATTAACCCATGATTTGCTTTTGGTTCCCAAAATCCGATTTTAATTCCTTTCGTTAAATTTCATAATAATAGTTTTCAGAAATCCTTTATAATGAATTTTTATTTCTAAGCAAATAACATGTTACACTTCTCAGGATTTTCATTTACCTGTATAGCAAACGAGTTTATGACCGAGAAGTCAATAATTTGTTCTTTTGTTTTAGTTATGAATGTTGTTCTAAATGTTTTCTGAGAAACATTAGATATTTATATAAATTTGTTTATTGTTTCTTAATGCTTAGTTATCAGCATTAAATAACTAGAAGGATCACAGAAACCATGCAGTAGCGGATTTCTGTCCATAGTTGTTTAATTTAATAAAAAAAAAAAATAATTATGTCTGGTTTGCATTTCGAAATTATAAACCTTTTTATATGAACGTCTCCATAGATTGGTTATTTTATCCTACATATTTTATCTATTTTAACTTATACCCTAAAATTACATCTAATTTAGAGATTATCAGCCTTTAAGAAAACACATTTCAAAAATATCAAGTATATACATATTATTGTTTGAATACGAAAAATAATTTCCTAAGTATTTTTCTGCTTTTATAAAATATATTTTTTTAATAATCACTTTTTTTTTTTGCTACGTGAATCTAATTCACAACTTCGGTACCAATTAAAATAACGAAACAAACTATATTATTATTGCAATTAAAATTAATTTACAATTGAAGTTTATTGGTTTGCAATAATAAAATAAAAATAAATATTTTGCTTACATTTTTGTTTAAAAATTTAGTAATCTTCAAGTTGTTATTTAGTGATTTTATTCCAATTTCCACCTCTTATGGTTCTTTTTGCTATAATCACCATAAATATTTTGTTTATTAATATCCTTTAAGGAGTAAATATAATTTAATTTTTTGTTTAGATGTTTTTCAATAAACTTTTATTCAATTCATAAGAAAAATAATTTACTTTCTTTTGTTTTATATAAACAATTTTTTCTGCTTTATACACTTTAAAAAAAAGTGCATTTACCTACCAAAATAATTTAATTTTTATTTATTTTTTTTTTATCCAAACTGAGAAAAAAAATATATATTAATTGAGCTTATTTAATAATTATTATTTGTTGCAAACGAGTATATTAATTATATAATTAGTTTGACAATCACTTATTTATCTTATTTATATTTTTGTATTTGGGGCTTTGAATTATTTCGGATATTCGAATTTATTTCGGTTCGTGAAAATTGTACCAAATATTGGTCTTTTGTTGTGAATTCCATTTTATATTAAGTATTTTGTTTCTGAGTTAAAATATAATTTTGTAGTTCAAAATGTCCTTGCCTAGAACACCTCCAAATGAAGCTTCCGCCTCTATAGTGCCTACAAATACTGCTTTGATAATGCCTTCCACAACAGATATTGTTTCTGGTACTGTTTTAGTATCTGATGATGTATGTCATATTTGCAACAATTGTTTGACTGAATCAGACGATTGCTTAAATATTACCAACTGCAATCATTCTTTTCATCGATATTGCATCGAAAATTTTTTATCAAACACAGCAGAGTGTCCCATTTGCAAACGTCCATGTGAATTAGTAGATCTAAAGAAAATTAATTTGTCTAGTAGACAAAATCCCACAGCAAAACCTGTTGGTAGAAATCGTGGTCGTGGAGCGATGGCAAAACAACATAATACACGTAGTCAGGCAAGAAATTTATTTCAAGATAGCCAGCGTTCATTATTGGAATCTAGTATCCGGAATAATGACGTGGAAAATGTTTCTACACCAGGGCGTAATACACGACAAAGTCCAACCAATTCACCTAATCAAAATAACCTTCCAAATTCAAGACCAAATAGAAACTCAAGAGTAACTGTAGATTACGAAGAGCTTAATAAAATTATAGAGTCAAATATTACTCGTGCATTATCGAGTTTGAATTTAGTTCCAAATCAAAATAATTTTCCTACTCATAGAGTTCATAATGACAATAATTTTCAGGAAAACGTTAATACTAATAATATTAATAATCCTACAAATCGTAATTGTCATGAAAACACTAATACCAATAATAATAATGGGCGTAATGGTGCAAACCGTGGTATTACTCCATCAGTTTCGAATTTTTCGAACTATAATATGGATAAAATAACTGCCATTATAACTAGTTGGAATCTTAAATTTGATGGCTCTCTAACTGGCCTTGATGTAGAGGAATTTCTCTACCGTATTCGGTCATTAACCTATGATAACTTCAATGGCGATTTTAATCCCATCGTCAAAAATTTAAATGTCCTTTTAAATGGCAAGGCCAAAGACTGGTACTGGCGGTACAGAAAACAAGTTGAGGAATTGAATTGGGATGAATTTTGTGAGGCTATAAAATGCCAATATCGTGACTTCAAGTCGTCTTTTGATATTCGAGAAGAAATCAGAAATAGAAAACAAAAAGTTGGTGAAACTTTCGATGTGTTTTTCGATTCTATCTCATCTATTATGGATAGGTTACATTCGCCTATGTCTGAGATGGAACTCATCGAAATTTTAACCAGAAACTTGAGGCCAGAAATTCGTCAAGATCTACTCTATGTACCAGTGCACTCAATTTCTCACTTACGTAAATTAGTACAAATGAGAGAATCGTTTCTTAATGACGAACACGTCCGTAAAAGCTTGGCTTATCGCCCTCAGAATAATTTGGTCCCTAGAAGACATATTGCGGAAGTAGATTTTATAAATGAAAGTAAAGATTTTGATTCTCTGGATGTATCTAAAACTGAAGTGAATGCACTTCAAATACAAGACAAAGTTATTCGTTGCTGGAATTGTGACGAAATAGGTCACTTTTGGGACGATTGTTTGAAACAAAGAAATATTTTTTGCTATGGCTGCGGAGCTAAAAATACCTACAAACCACAATGTCCCAAGTGCTCCTCTAAAAAGATAAATTTATCAAAAAACTTGAAAACTCTAGAAACAATGAAGACAAGTCAATAAATAATTCTAAATCTAATAACATACTTGAAACTGAAACCCTTGATTTTAATAACATAGATTCCAATAAAACAATTACTATTTTGAAAAAATCTAAAACTGATCTTAATATAGAAAATGAGAGTTCAGATTCTAATAAAATTATTTTTCCAATACTACCCTATCATATAAAATGGCAAAATTATTTGTACAAACGTGAACAAATATTTAATTCACCCATAATTTCTACCATCTCCAAACGAAAACCGAAAAGATCCACACAGAGAATTCGTTTATATTACAAAACACGTAGGTTGTGCAGAAAGCTTTTGGTATCAGCCATAATTAGTAATTCTTTGGATCAGCGCTATTATGCTAAGGTTTCGTTTTTAAACTTTCAAGAATATGGACTCCTCGATACCGGAGCTAATATTTCTTGCATTGGTGGTGAACTCGCTAAACACAACTTTTCAAATTTATCAAACTTCCGTAAATGTTTTTCCAAAGTTAAAACGGCCGATGGTCAGTGTCAACAAGTTACGGGTTGGTTAAGTGTAGAGATGGTTTTTAAGAATCAAAAACGCAAAATAAATCTTTTTATTATTCCTTCTATTACACAACGGTTAATACTTGGTATTGACTTTTGGAACGCCTATAACCTGATTCCGAACATAGTTGAATCCGTAGATATTTTTGATAAGTCTTTGCTCAGTTTTTGTCCTCCTTCTGCTTGTGAAAAACAATCGTCTGAAGTCCAGTCCGTCGAAAATGTTAAGTCTAATAACACATTAGATGAACCAGATTATCCACTAACTCCTAGCCAACGCCAGCAATTAGATGCTATTATAGCACTATTCCCAAATTTTGAAAAACAAGGGTTAGGGAGAACCAGCCTAATTAGGCATGAGATCGACATTGGAGACTCCAAGCCGATCAAACAGCGGTTCTATCCAGTTTCTCCCGCAGTGGAGAAACTGATGTTTGCTGAGATAGACAGGATGTTGGCACTAGGGGTAATTGAGCCCTCTCAATCCCCGTGGAGTTCTCCTATGAGGCTTGTCATCAAGCCTAACAAAGTCCGCCTTTGCCTTGACGCAAGGAAGTTAAACACCGTCACTAAAAAGGACGCATATCCGCTGCCATCAATTGAGGGAATATTTGCTAGGCTTCCAAAGGCCAATATTATATCCAAATTGGATTTAAAAGATGCGTATTGGCAAATCGGCCTCGCCGATAGTTCCAAACCTTTAACCGCATTTACAGTCCCAGGTAGGCCTCTTTACCAGTTTGTTGTGATGCCATTTGGGCTTTGTAACGCCCCCCAAACGATGTGCCGCCTGATAGACGAAATTATACCACCAGAACTTCGAAATTCTATTTTCGGGTATTTAGATGACCTTATTGTCGTTTCTGCTGATTTTGAAAGTCATTTGTCGTTATTAGTAAGAATTTCAGAAGAGTTTAGGAAAGCCAACCTCACCCTGAATGTTTCCAAAAGTAAATTTTGCGTAACTAGAGTTCAATACCTTGGTTACGTAATAGGCAACGGAGGCATTACGACTGACCCCCAAAAAGTCAGTGCAATAGTCAATTGGCCAGTCCCAAAAACAATAAGGCAGGTTAGAGGCTTTCTAGGGCTTGCAGGGTGGTACAGAAGGTTCATCGACAACTTTTCTACCGTCGTTTTTCCTATCACCGAAGTGCTATCGACCAAAAAGAAATTTTGCTGGACACCAGAAGCTCAGAAAGCTTTTGAAACCATAAAAACACTTCTAACAACAGCCCCAGTATTGGTAAACCCGGATTTTACCAAGAAGTTTTTTGTCCACTGTGATGCCAGTGACTGTGGAATTGGCGCAGTCCTGGTTCAACTAGATGACGATGGTAACGAAAGACCTGTAGCTTTCATGAGTAAGAAATTAAACACTGCTCAGAGAAACTACAGTGTCACGGAGCGAGAGTGTTTGGCCGCGGTAGAAGCAATTAAGCGTTTCAGATGCTATCTCGAATTACATGAATTCGAAATAATTACTGATCATTCAAGCCTTCTATGGCTTATGAGGCAGCCAGACCTGACAGGACGATTAGCACGGTGGGTTTTCAAACTTCAATGTTTTAAATTTACAATAAGCCATAGAAAGGGCAAGGAAAATATAGTGCCTGATGCACTATCCCGTAATTGCTATGATGAGATTTCAGCCCTGATGATAACGGAACCGGAAATAGACCTGAATTCACCACATTTTATGGACCCTGATTACGTAGATTTGAAAAGTAAGATTATCAATGACCAGTCAAAATACCCTGATATAAAAGTTCTAGATAACTTCATTTATATTCGCACGGAACATTATAGTGGTAATAAAGACCAGGAGGAAAATAGCTGGAAATTATGGATACCAGTCAAGTTGCGAAAGTATATAATATCCAGGGCACATGATGACCCTGTAGCGTCCCACGGTGGAATGGTAAAAACCATCGAGTTAATACGCCGGAATTTCTATTGGCCTGGTTTGGTAAAAGATACCCGCGAATACATACGAAATTGCGAGGTGTGCAAATGCTCAAAAGCGCCAAACGTGGTATTAAAGCCAGAGATGGGAAAACAAGCACTTTCTACACGACCATTCCAGCGGCTCTACATTGATCTCTTAGGACCCTACCCTAGGAGTAAATCCGGGTACATCGGTTTGCTAATAGTTCTGGACCATTTAACCAAATTCCACTGGTTGTTCCCTATGCGGAGGTTTTCGTCAGCTCTTATTATGGATTATCTACAAAAACAAATTTTCCACGTTTACGGAGTTCCCGAGACGATTATCAGTGATAATGGATCCCAATTTCGAGCAAACGATTTCAAGGCATTCTTAACTAATTACGGTATTAAACACATTTATACAGCGGTGTATTCACCTCAAAGTAATGCATCCGAACGAGTTAATAGGTCCGTAATAGCAGGTATTCGTGCATATCTTAAAAATGATCACAAGATGTGGGATGAGAATTTGTCCAAAATAAGCTGCGCTTTACGGAATTCTTATCATCAGGCAATTCAGACAACACCATACCATGCTCTGTTTGGTATAGACATGGTCACTCATGGCAGTTCATACTCCCTACTCAAAAACTTACAGTTGCTCGATGAGCCTTCTTACCATCTCTGCCGTGAAGATAGTCTTAGTTTAATTCGTAGTGACCTCAGAAAGCATATCAGGGAAGCATATAATATTAATCGTCACCAATATAATTTACGTACCAGACCTCAAAGTTTCCAAGTTGGCCAAGAAATATTTAGACGTAACTTTGCGCAAAGCAGCAGTGAAAAAAATTTTAATGCCAAATTATCCCCGTTGTTTATAAAGTGTAGAGTCAAAGATAAGTTAGGTAAACACTATTATTTAATAGAAGATTTACAGGGAAAAGAAATTGGCACCTACCACGCCAAAGATTTACGTCATTAACCCGCTTGTTTTCTAGCTAATAATTTTATGAAAACATAATTATTATCTAGTTTTGTAATGAGCGGTATCAGAAACATAAGCATGTAATTTGT
>MINK01174622.1:0-28040 GCA_001735545.1 Phormia regina
CAATATTTGCACAAACGCATAATACCCCAACCACCTTTGGTGGTGTAGGGTATAATAACGCTCTATGAACATTACATTTGAAACCAGTCATTCATTTTATTTATTTAACTTAATGTATAAGTACATTTTACATTTAATTTGAATATTAATATATGACAAAAAATATTTTTTTTTTAACTTATTCAGGCTCAAGTTCATTATTGTAATAATTTTTGTAGAATACAGAAAAAGATTTATTAGACATTGTTTTAGTGAATCTGTACATACGGTGAAAATTTAGTGTACAAATTTTTTGAAACAATTAAATATATATTAAAACGTATATATGTACCTTTTTGGTTCAGTGTAAATGAATACTTATGCCCTCTTTTGTGTGTACTATAAAATAAGACTAAATGATTTTGGGCTTTCTAAGTCTCTTAATTCCCATTTTTTTTTTTTTTTTATAATAATAAAGATAATAAGCGAATGATACACCTTCTATTTCGCATGTAATGTAAGAACACACAAAAATTAGTATCGGTTTTTTTTTATTTTAAAGAAGCACAAGGTATTCTTAAAGGAATCTTTATAAAAAGCAAAGTGGAGAATATGTTTAACATTTGTTCGAAGAGGAGAGGAGCCATTCACAAAGGCCTGAGGGAGGAAGCACTAACATATTTTCCGACTGGGTGACTTTTATTTACATGTGTATGCAAGTGGCAGTTTGCTTTTAATAAAATAGCCATATATTTGTGTTTAACTTATACATATGCATATTTAAAGACTTTTTTATCTTGTTTTCTTATATTCTCTTATCTTATATTTAAATTTAAGATTTTTTATTTTTAAAAAATAATTTTCTCTTAAGAAAAACAAAAAAACAAATAAAAAAGTTCATTTTTAGCTTGTAGATATTTATATAGTTTTTCATTGATAAACATTTTTAATATTTTAGCTTCTAGATTTTTTGTTGACATTTTTTTTTTACAAAAGAGAAAAACAGTCAATATTTAAAAAAATTATGTATAAAAGCATTACAGATGCAACATCAATATCAAGGTAACGATTTTATAATATTAATACGAGTAACTATAGAAATGTTCAATGACCTTGAGATAAAAGTTATATATTTCCATGAAATATTATGCGTAATAAAATTATTAATCCGTTTCGAATGTAATAGAAATATTTTATATATATTTTTTTTTTCTTTTCTTTTAAAATCAATTACAATTATATCACTTATTTATTTCGATGTAGCATCATAACAAACAAATTGTCATTTATCTTGCTATTCTTTTTGGATTTTTTTACTCGTTATTTTCTCCAAACATGACATGTGCTAAACGTTGCAGATTTCATTTCAAAGGCAATTTATTAACCAAGACAGTTAAAGTACTTTGATGGCACGTGCAGACAATTGCAAAAAGATTTTTTGCTTTAAGACATTTTCGGTAAAATATGAATATTACAAATAGAATGAATATTAAATAAGGATTAATTTAACCGGCCAAAAAAAATCTTAGATGAAGTTAAAAAATATTCGCTAAGAATGACATTAAGTCGTTTGATAAATAAATATTTAAGACATTTAAATGATTGCAATATAAGTTCAGTAAGTTCAATAACATAAAATTAATAAAAAAAAAATTAAATAAAATAAAAATATTTAATCCTAAATTTTATAAAGTACAAACAATAGATTTGAATGCAATTTATATTTTGATTATTTTTTACATTAAAAAATATTGATTTCTTTTTTTGATTTTTATATCTACTGCCGCATAATTGGTAATAAACTATGGTTGTTTTTGGTACAATATCCACAAGCTTAAGTAGATTCCAAGTTCTTTATTTTTATCATTTTATATTTAATTATTATCATTTTATTTCCAATGTCAAACCCTCCACAATGGGGTTTTTGAAAAATATATTGCAATAAATAAATCCTGACGATATTGCTGATACTTGGCACATCGATAGAGAAGTATTTTTAAATTATTACTTTTATTTATTATAATTTTTTTAATTAAATAGAGATAAATAAAAATGTTGCTCTTTAACTTAATTCAAAAACCAAATTCACTATATATATAGAAAATCTTCAACTTTGACCCACTGTAGCGCCATTGACACATACCTCATAACAATATTATGTAAACATAATTTCTCCTCTATCAATGTACGAAGTTTCATTAAAATCTGCTCCAAAGTTTAAAATATCTAGATTTATTAACATGTATTTCACTATTGTGATTGTGATTATTAAATCATTTGTGGACATGGTATCGTATGATTATTAATGATTTCAATATTGCTCATACCACCCTACGTTTTAAACAATGTAATCATATTACAAGTAGACTTTTGTTTATTTTTATTAGGTTTTATTTATTTTTGACTTATAACATTTGAATATTTAATGGAAAATTCATAGAGCTAACAGAAACTCGAGCCAACGTATAATTTATTCGTATAATTTTAAAATTCGATTTGATATCTGTAAAATAAATAAACATTTCTATTTATTGTTTCGCCTTCTAACAATACTATTAATAAAATTCCCACACAATTTTCTTCTAATAAATAATTTAAACAACACTAACTCACTTTCGGTTACCCTTAGTAGCAAATAAAAAAAGGACAAATTTATATTGTTTCTCTTTGTGCAAATATTCCATTAAGCAACAACATCTGCAAAACAGATAGAAAAAAACTCAAATTCTAAAATAAATATTAAAAATTAAAAAAAAAAAAAAATTAAGATGGAATGAAGTCATGATTTTAAATACAGATTTAGGGTCAATAAAAACACAACATCTTATTTACATTTATCTATAGAATAACAACAACATTATGGCTGAATTTGTGTGATATTTTATTTTATTATTATTATTTTTTTTTTTTTTTTTAATCATTAAAATTAAACATCTCATTTTATATTCGTTAAAACCAAAAGTTACATTTAAATAAAATAATATTGTTTTCCGTTTCCTTTAACATTGGTTAGATATGTACGTGATTTATAAAACAATGATGGCACAATCATACAATATTATTAGACTTTTAACAATAAATAATTTAACAATCCAAGTTTTTATGGTGAAAACAAAACAATACAACGGCAACAGCACAAAAATAAAAGAATATAATAAAAATTCCCAAAAAAAGCTATAATTGGACAACAACAAATAAGTATGACAAGTTTGGTTTTTCTTTATTTTCTTTTTGTGTCCTTAACAAAAAGAAAAATAAAAATTCCTAAGAAGTGTACCCATACAGTACTTGTACTTTCATCTGAACATATAACATAAAATTAAACGTATAAAATAGACTAAAATTGTAATATTAGTAGACTTTTTTTTTTTTTTTTTTGCAATAAAAACAAATTTTTCAATGACATACAATTTCATAAGGACATACATACATACAAACGCCTATTTTTACATAGACATCAACACAAATTATTCTATATTCAGGAGAAACGTTAATAGGAAAAGGAAACCTTGAAAGCTTTGATAAAAACAAACATAATAAATATTAAAATCAACGAACGAAGGATAAAAAGTGAATAAATGTTAAGTAAAGACTATAATACTATAAAAACACAACAACAATAAAATATGTATTCTTCAACATTAACGTTAAAACTCACACAAATTAAATGAATGAAACAAAATAAAATAAATACAACAATAGCAACAAATATATCTAAACACACTCACACTCACACATACACAATTATAATACTAATGCGTGACTAAAAATAGTAAATCTCCAACTCTCTCTCTCTCTCTCTCTCTCTCTTACTACTCTTTATAATAATTTAACTGTAATATTAGGGATCAACAATATGGTCAATATGTGTATGTGTATTAGTAACAATAAATATACAACAAAAAGATGTTATAATTACAAAAATTAACTTTTAGCTTAAAAACAAAAGTATAACAAAAAAAAAAACAACAACAACATTTTGTTAGGTTTTGAAGAGTTTGGAAATAATAAAAAAAAACACACGCACACACAAAACAACGTCATTATTATTAGACTTTACTAACTGTTACTTATTAGACACATACACACACGTACATACTTAACCTCATTGACACACCCACCCATGCTCATAAACAAAAATTAATAAATACTCCCACACAAATAAACAAAACAACTTCCTTCATTTATTTACACTTGCAAAAATAAAATGTTAGTTAGAAAATAAGTAAAAAAATAAAAAAAATAAAAATAATTTTAAGATTCATTACACTTTCATTTACAAAGCAAAAGAACGTTTTAAATAAATTAAGTAATGGCCAGGGCAACTAAAAATATGTTCTAAAAAATGTTAAATGGATATAAGAAAAAAATCTCTGGGAAAATTCTGCAAAAATATCTAATGGTTTATTAAGAATAAAATGTGATAAATTTCAATCTTTAAAATCCAAAAAAAATCGAAATTTTCATAAAGTTTAGCACTAAATCGCTCATGTATTTTATGCAAGGTAGAGAAAAATTCGAATAACGAACTTAATTTTTTATTCTTCAATTTAAAAAATTGTTTTTGCAAATTTAGACATAATTTTTTTTAATATAATAATAATAATTTGAGCTACTGAATGAAATTTGCTCGATTGAAAATATATATATTTTATAGCGATTGAATTGAATAAATGAGAAAAGGTGAATAAAAAAAATGATTTTTAAATAATAACCATCTTTAAAAGTTAAAGTAAATGTAAGATTATGTTCAATGGTTAGCTGCAGTGTTGTCAGGACTTGATAAAAAAAGAAGATAGATTGGACTTTAAAAAAAGGTAAAAAATGGCTAAATGTCCCAAAATATAAAGCCACAAAATATTAGCTATTTTGTGGCTTTATATTAGTTTTATAGAAAGTTTAGGTAACGATTTTAGAAGACGTTTATTTATTTTTTAATGGGCTATTTTCTAAAGGCCACTTTTAAAATAAATTTTAATTTTATATATAATTTTAAATTTTTTAATACCAATTCTAAGAAGTTTTTGAGAATTAGCACTTCATTCTCAGAAGTGATTAGCATTAGAACTTTAGCACTAGTTCTCAAAAATATTCCTTAAAATGAATTTAGATTCACATTTAGGTTCTACTCCACTAGTGTCAGAATTGTTTGTGATAACACTACTTATAAAGATGTTATTACAGAACCAATAATGGTTCTGTTACAATAATTCTGGTGATTTTAGAACATTTTTTTGCATTTAATTTTTAATATTATTTATATTTATTCATTTTTTTCTCAGTGTATATAATTATTTGTTCCTAATTGGATTGTTACATTATTTGTTGCTGGCATAGAATTATTTTATAGTTTACTAAAGCTCAAATATCTTCAGTCAATGAAGACTTCTTTAATGTTAACAAGGCGACGCTCTTAATATTTGGTAACACAACGCAAAAAATAACAAAAGAAAATTAAGAAAATTATGTTAAGATTTAGAAAAAAAAATAAAAAATAATAAAAATAACAATAATGGTTATAGTCAGAAAAAAATTAATAAATAAATACTTTATAATACATTTGGCCACATAAGTATGCTTTTATAAACTGAAATCGAATTCGTAAGAAAGCTTAAAGGAAAGTAATAAAACAAATATTAAGAGATTCCTAATAATAAAACATTTTAAAAGATTTGTTTTAAGTAAATCTTTTAAATCATAATCATAATACGATACATAAAAAAAATATATTTTATTAAAAGTTAATTTTTTACACTAGACAGGATGCCAGCATTAAATAACTGTTCTTGTGATTATGACACAAAATAAATAAACATCAATTTATTATTTTCTTTCTTTTTTTTTCCAAGTTTTTCAAAATTTAATTAGAATTAGTATTTCAATGCTAAACATAAAATGCCAATAAAAAATAAAAAAAAAAAACATGCAAATAAAAGTTGAGTCCTTTTTATTTTTAGCTCCATAAATTTACAAAAATTATGCAAAATTGACTATTAAAATTATGGCCGCTTCTTTTTTCATTTTATCATTTGTTGTGGCAACTTTGTTGTCATCATCAACAAAAGTAACAGAATAAGAAAGACAAACGTTTACAACAGAATAATGGCAAAAGTTTTCGTATTCATTTAATGTTAATGTAAAGAACTTTTCCATAATAGACTTGTTGTTTGTATTGACAAAAAAAAAAGATTTACAGTCAGGTTACTGACAACAATAAAATTGACACTTTTTGTCATTAAAAGTACCAGGAATTTTGAGATTCTAAAACAAAAAATTTATGTGGCTACAGTGAAATAAATTTTTAATGAAATCAAAAAACTTTTTTCAATATTTTACTTTAAAAAGCAACATTTAACACAACTAACAGTTGTCAGTTCTCTTTTGGCCTGAACCTCAGTTCAGTTATTATTATTATTATTTTTTGTTTAAATATCTTTAATGAAACCAAATAATTTCATTTACGAATTACAATACAAAATATACTAAGATACTGACCATTAATGGTTTTTAAAAATGTCCACCATGTAACTGTTTGCCCTTAAAACAAATGAAATGCAAAATATTTTGTTTTAACAGATACAAGCGTGAAAAAAAGGAAACTACTTTGATGTTTATGAATGAATTTCGCTTGAGGATAAAAACTGATTATTCCCTAGAATGAATAACATACTTTTCTTGTTCAAAATGAAAAAAGACAAAAAAAAACGTTTTTAATTAATTTAAAAATAAAAATAAAATAATTAATATCAAAACATGATAATGAACTTTTTACACCAATGAGCAAAATAACAAAGACCTTGTAAGAAAGGATTGTTTTATCCTTTAAGGATACTAACTAGAAATGGTAGCTAGTTAATATCTTAAAATTCATAAGCATTTGTATTTTGAAAACAAAATCTCTATTTAAATAACATTCACTTCAATTTCAGAAAGAAACTTTAAAAACACAATGTTTAAGAATCTTAAAACAACATCTACAGCTGCTTGATAAAATTTCATGATTTTAATAAAGTTTTTATGTTATTTTTCCAAAAAAAAAGGAAAAAAAGGAAATACATAGTTTTCAACTATTAAAAAAAGGTTTATAATTGTTAACAAAAAAAAAATACAACATATGCTTAAAGATTTATAAATGTAAGGAATGATATATAAAAAAAATATATATATATATATATATATATATATATATTTTGATTAAAAGCTGAAACATTCGACCCACTGCTGTTAACAAATAATTTAACACAAAAAATTAAATATAAAAAACGTTAATCCTTAAAATACCACGTAAAATTATTTGTTCCTCGCATAATAGACATACATACCCAACTAACACAAATGATGTTACAACATCTGTGTCTCAATATTATTAATAAAAGGATAAATAAAAGAATCAATTATAAAAATCTACGTACGTACGTACGTACGTATATATATATTTATAACACACAAAACACAATTGTAAATTTTTGCTGCAAAAAAAAAAAAAATCAATTATATTCAACATTTGACCTTTATTCATTCCGTTCTTATCGCAAGTACACATGTTTTCCAGGTAAATTTTTCCGACTTAATTTTACATTAAATTTTGTGGGAGCGACTTTAATTTTTAATGTTGCCACAAACATTTATTTCAAACGCTAGTACCGCAAGTATTTATGAATGCCTTTTACGTTTTAAGATTACTTATAAACATCTGTCATAGAAAGGTTTCGCATTTAATATTTATATAACACAGTGGGACAAAATGAACACTTGAGTAAAGATTTAAAAGCAAACAATTCAAATAATTTATTTTAAAATATTTTAAGATGCTGATATTATGAATATTGAAAAATTAATAATAAAAATTGTAAATTAATTTTTAGTTCTTTCTTTATCGGATATTTAACCATTTCGGGACCAAAAAAAAAAAAAAAACTTTTTCAATTTTTTTTTTTATTGGTTTCAAAAATCTAAATCGATAGCAGATTCGTAAAAAATCAATTTTAAATATTTTCTCATGAGAGGAACAAAAGCAAAAAAAAAAAAATAAAATAATAACAATCAATCTATATATCTTGGATGGAAAGTGACAAATTCCTTTACCTTTAAAAAAAGAATCAAGTAAAAACGGTTTTTAGAAATAAAGGGAAAGAACAAATGAAAATGATTAAGATTTTTTAATTGTCCAATAAATTCTTTATCTCAGTAGTGCGACATATTTAAATATATCGAAAAAATACTTCATTAATAACTGATGACAATGGATGATATGAGTGTCGTTCGAAATGACTCACTCTTTTCATAACGAATTTTAATTTTCCTGATCTATTTTCTTTTCATATTTTTCAAAGTAACTGAATGATTTCAAACTGATCAGACTAAATTTTAAAAACAATATTTTCGAAAGGATTTCTATTTGTTTTATATATTTATTGTATACATCAGTTATCGGTGGGCTTCATAAACGCCATTTCAACCGACACACAGTGCTTTGATCCCTAGAAAAAAATCAAAATAAAAGCATATTTCAAATTGAAAGTATATTTCAAATTGAATATATAAATCCTATAATTTAAAAATATTTTTTTGAATAAAATTATTTTTGTGGTTAACAGAGAATTTAAAGTCAATTTTAATTAACCAAAAAACTGGTTTTAAACAGTTTTAAGAAAGAAAAATTAATAATCAAAAATTTATTTTTTTAATAAAATGCGTCGAATACCTCAAAATATTAGTAGATTAAAACTATTAATATCTTTTAAATATAGGATTTCGGACATATACATATTATTGTTCGAATTCACACATATTTTTTACTTAAAAGGCAAAAATTCCTTATATTTGATGAAGGATATACTTTTTTTTTTTACATTTAATGTAAGTTTTTATAGTTATTTAGTAGATTAAAAACAAGTTAGAACGTATTTTTTGCTACAACTTTAAAAAAGTTTAATTGAAAAAGTGTCTTATTTTCCGTTTTTACTATGATTTAAAAGTGTTTTTATAATGACCACATAATTTCTTAATATTATTCCGAAATTTAAAAAAACAACTACGGAATAGTTAAATGTATTTTTTGGATCTAATATATCACCTTAAAAGTTCTATTAAGTAAAATATTGTCAGACCTTTAAAAAACCAATTGAAAATAGCTATCGATTTTTCCGATTTTTTCAAAACACAGTATGTAGTTACTCTGTGTCTAATATAATATATGTGCAAAGTTTCACTTTTCTGCGGCACTTCCTTCTATTTTCATAACATTAAAAACAATGTGTTTTTCTCATTTCATGATATATGGAAGGTAAGCATATTCTTGTTCCGATTTAAATAAAAATTGGCAGAATCATAAAAATCTATATCTTACTACCGCTTAAAATTTTGGTGAAATTCTCTCTAGTATTCGTTTTTTAGTTTCAGGATATATGGGAGCTATGCGTGTCTTTGCTCCAAATAATAAATAATTTAGAAAACTGGCAAAAATAGTAAAGTTCAAACCAGTATTTAAAAAAAAAAAACAATATTTTTTTAACTTTAGGATATATGAGAGATAGGCGTGTCTTCTTCATAAATTTCTTAATTATTTATTTTAAGCCTAAAGTAATATGTGAACCAAATTTAAATTTGCTACGACAAATCCTTCTATTTTTGTCCCATCGTTGTATGGTATCAAAGTAATGTGCGACACATGGACTGATATACCTTCAACATTATTTACAACGATCCAGCAAATATTGAAATGACAAACTTATATATGCACCCTTTACATCTGAGGTCAAGGGTATAGAAATAGTAAACACAAAATAAAGATCTGGAAAATATTAAATATTTTATTATAGAAGAACCTTATCGTGCACTGCCTTTACATATGTAAATTCTAAAACTTAATAATAGTAAAAAAAAAATTCACACACATTTAATACATTTGGCGACACTGTAGCAAAACAGAAATAATATGCATTTAAAATATTCTTACTGAAACATTAAAAGACCTTGAAAAAAAAAGCGTACAAGCAATGCTTTGTAGAAGTAAGAAAATCGCTATGATTTGCAAATCTTTATAAATATATTCAACAAATATTATAATATTATATACCTTTTCATATGAAGATTTCAATCTTTTCTAAATATAAAGAAAGTCAGCATGAATATGAAATCTTAGAAACTAAGAAATATTTTAATTTTCTGTTAAACTGATTTTATAAAACTGGAAATAAATAACATTAAGAATTTTATTATAATACACACACACACACACACACACACACACACACACACACACACACGTATGTGTTGAATCATATTAGTTTATAAATTTTTAATTATTGTATCATTAACATATAGAATGAAAATAATTGTAAAACACCGATATTTTGGTTAAATGAAATAGCGAAAACTCCATTATATGTAAAATATTGAATATTGGTATCATAAATGAAAAATATGAAAAATTATACTTTTAAGCATAACAAATGAAAAACAATTCATTTAAATAGCTTAAATATGCTACAATATAATTTTCTAAACCGGATAAATAACAAACGGTACAGTTAATTTGAAGTCCTGGTAAAAATATGCTTTTGCAAAATTTGTTGTTGTTTTTCTGGTTAATAAATAATAAACGCAAATGTTATTTAAAAAAAGAAAATCATATATATATTGTTTTAAACATATTTAACATTATCGTATCTATATAAAATAATGAGGTTTCTCTATATGTGTCCTTGAAAGAAATGCTAAAATTTTTATAACAATATTACTGTTTGTTAAATAATTTACTAAATTGTTGTTATAATACACATTACACTGAGCATTTGCTTGATAATTTTAACATACAAACAAACATATATAGTTTAACTTTTTAACAGTCACTTAAATGGCAACATTTAATCATTAAACATCTTCAATCTTCAACGATGCAGAAAGATAGTAGAAGAAAAATATGAAGAAACATTTAACAAAGAAATTCAATCATTTCTTTATATCGTTTCATTTAATTTTGATAATTTTTAAAAAATATGATGTCCTTGATTGGATTTAAGAAAAAAACGCATGTGTCTGCAATTGTTTATTAAGGATTTGTATAACAATTTATAAAATTATATGCAATTGAAATTGTTGTTACTGCTTTTGATGTTGATGTTACTGATGGTAATGCTGATGACATGATTTTATAATCATCAACATATGTTGTTGAATTATCTATCTAACTATCTATCGTAGTAAAATATTTAAAGCAAGTTTAGAGCAAAGGATTTTCTGTAGAAAATAACTATTTACTTTGCTGAGAGAAAGTAAATAAAAAACGTATAAAAAGAATTAGATTTTTGGTCTAATACCCTAATGACCTTTATTTGCCTTTTTAAGTAAAGGGTTAGTAATTGTCTACAAAAATTGTGTCATGGATACAAACAGAATTTAAAATTTTTTTCTGATCCAGTTTGTGTTTTAAATTTTAACAATTGGGCTACACTTAAATAAAAAATATTTATAAATCAAGAGATTTCTTTGAAATAAATTCTTGGAGAAAAAAAAAGAATGCTTAAATATTTCAATTCTTCAATAAAGAGACAAGAAACTTAATTAGTCAAATCGATAAGACTTAAGTTTAAAAAAAATAAAAATAGAAAAAAAAACTGTAGTTAAAATTTTCAGTGTAGTTTTTTTCATGCTATAGAATTTCTTTAGGAATACGGAAATCTTTAAACTTATTGTTGTCTTATGTGATATAAAAACATAGTTAACATACGAGTACGTATATGGTTTCATAAATCACGGGAACTCCAATATCAAATTTAATAAATAAGGACTACCATTTCGAAGTAATCTCTTCATTTTAAACATAAAACATATTTATAAAAATTCTTTCGTTTTAAAGAATCATATATGTTAGCTATAATCTAAGTCCCATTGATCCGGATAAACTCACATTTTTGTTAATCTTTTTTTACCAAGTTATAAAGTTATCAAAGATTTACTTACAATCACGAAATTAATAGAGGGAGAATCATGTACTTCGATTTTTAAGTGCTCTGGTCTCATTGCCGTAAGCGTTATATTAAAACTTTATTTTATTTCTAAAGAATTAGATTTGTTCTTTGTTAATTTTTTTTAAGAATCTCTAAACGGTGAAATTATGACATGGAATTTAAGAAACATACCTCGTACAAGAAAACATTTTGTAAAACTATTTGGTTTTAAAAGTTTTTTTTTTTTTATAAAACAACGATTATCCAGTGTATGTTTTTGTTTTTAATTTTGTGCTTAAAAATAGAAAAATATTTTTCTCTTTTTTGTTTCTTCACACAAGTTTTAACTGAAAAGTTGTTTAACAATAAAAAATAAAAACAAATTGTATTTATGTATCTCAAACATAACAGATATTTGATTTTAAAATACTTTTGTTTCATACTTATATTGTACTTGAGTTTATAAACTAAACTAAACAAAACTTTAGTACTTTATTACATAAAGTTTTTATTAAAATCTCCCTTTACTTACTTTTTGTCCTAATTTTGTGGTTATTTTTTTAGAGAAAATTAAAATTTATTGTATTGAACGCAAAAATAAACGAGTGTGTGAAAAGTTAACTGCAAATGATGTAATTAAGTCTGGTTTATAAATTGCTTGCCTTTGTGGCCAAAAAGTTTTACCATAAATGTTTTAAATTTAATGTGATTTCTAAAATTTATGTTGTAGGAATTAATATTTATAGTCATAAATATAAATTAGAGTAATAAAGGAATTAAAAAGAAATGAAACAAAACCTTTGAGAATATTCCTAAATAAATATGGAAAACTTCATTTGTAACATAATCTATAGCCTAATTTTCCATGATTATTACAAATGACATAAAAGTAGAATTTAAATTTCTAGATACAAATAGAAGCAAATCAATTTAATTGTTATTAATATATTTATAAACAATACAAATTGCCATAGCAATTTATCGAAGGTAATTCATAGAGTAGTGTATAAATTTACTAGTTAATTATCTACTTCTAATTACTTTCTTATTTAGTTTCAATTAAATGTCATATAAAATTCCTACAACATAATTACATTTTTATTAGAAATTAAACTAAACAGATCTACATGAAAAAATAACATTTTTTTTGTAAATGTTGAAATGTAATTGAAAAATGACTGAAAATCTATGGCTGTATACCAAAAAAAAAAAAAAAAACAATGCAAACATTTATCAAGAAAAATTCTTAAAATATGTTAAAAATTTAACTCAAACTTACTTTTAAAGTGTAATAATACCATTGCGACATAATTATTCTTAGAATAACATTGATATGGTTTTAAATGCGTAATTAAAAATATAATTGAAATTACATACTTGCCAAAAAAATTAAAATTAAATTTAATTTTTTTTTTTTATAAAAATAAACTGTAATAATTACACGCACAAAACATGGTTACGGCATGATCACCACAACTATTTAATGTTTATATAATAGTTTTTCATTGATTATAATAATACCGTGGTCATGATGTGCAACACGTTATGATTAGTTTAAATAAGTTTATGGATAACCACCCAAAACAAAATCTATATATGCTCATGAATCTTAACTAATTTGTAATAAAATCATATTAAACAAAAAAAAAAGCCAACCAAAAATTTAAAACATGTTAACAATCACTAGTCCGACAAATCAGAACCACTTCAGATTCTTTAATAACATCCTCAGAACTAGTGTTATCACAATTAATAGTGACACTAATGGAGTACAACCGTATTATGATTCTAAATTCTATGGAACTAGTTCCAAATGTCACAATTTCGAACAAAAATCACTGATTAAATAAGTAATTCTAGAACCGTTCCATAGAATGGGTACTGGCTAGCCAATTCTTCCACAGAAATAGTTCTGAAGGTGACAATTTCAAACAAAAATCATTGGTCGTAACGCCAAAGCAGAATAAGTTCAGGCTATCTTCATATATTCTGGAACTAGTTGTAGAACTTATAAAATTTTTTCAGGGTTTAGTTAATCCTTCAATTAATAATTTAATTCTACAATATTTTTAATCGAGTAGTTTGTTAGTATATTAATTCCCATTTAGTTCAGATATGAACAAATATAAATTAATAAAGTTCGTTTTTATTCAGTTTGATAAATTTACCACATATCATAATGAAAATGATATGATGATAATATGATGAAATTAGTTCATATATATGATAACTTGCAATTATATATATATGATAAAATGGGAGTTTATATATATGAAAATATGAGATATTTAAATGTTAAAAAAAAAAAATTATGAAATTTAAGACAATGTTAAAGAAAAATATAAATAAAATGGAATAAATAATAATGAGTATGTACAAATATAGTTATTGTAACTTGGAATCATATATTACAATCATAGTATGTTGCTCTTAGTTTATGGTCAACTGAACCATATTTTTTTCTCAGCGTGCAGCAATTGTTTTATATGACCGATATATGGTTTCTTCAAACATTTTAATTATGTTTTTAGATGTCTTTTGATAAATTTCCATTTGAAGAAAAACTAAATTTGATATTACCATAAAACTTACCACAGGACCAATGGGCATAATAACAAATGTAAGCCAGTTAACAGAACTACTAATTTTTCAACGCATCAAAAGTTATAAGCTAAAGACCATGCACGCATTTGTTCGTACGCAGTCCTTATTTGTAGTTGTAATCCATTTAAATTTAGAGATTTTATTAATCTGCTATCAATTTCATTTATGATTTTAAATCAATATTTGTTGAACCAAAATTTTTCTCTTAGTGTAATTTATTACAAAATTATTAATAAATTAATATTTTGTTTTTCTTTTATAACACTTTGTGTAGGAGTAAAGGTTTAAAAATTAATTTAAAATTAAATTAAACTAATTAAAAATGTCTACCATATATATAATAAATACTTATATAATATATAATAGAAGGATTTAAATTTAATTCGTGAATTATTTCGTCATAACTTTTCTTTCTTATGACTGCGGTATGTCACAGCAAGCGTTAAAAGATAAAAGACACAAAACCTAAAAATAAATAAAAATCATTTTTATTTCAGACGCAAAACCAATTGATGGAATGTCTGACTAAATATTGTGATTATTTTTCACAGATTGTAACATTTTCTTTTCCACTTTTATTGACGTTAAATATTATTTTTGCTTAAGTAAAGAATAAAAAGTCATAGACATAGATTAACATTGATATGAAACTTCTCAAAAAAGTTCAAATATCAAAATAATACACCTACATGTTTTCTTTGTGTTCTTAAACATATTTCTCACAAATACATTGTTAAAATTTGGATTTTTATAACTGAATTTAATATGTCCTGGTACATACATATATGCGTTTTTTAAATGTATTGAATTGACATGCAAAACAAGTTTTTTTTTTTTTTTGTAATAAGAAAAAACACACAAATTAACTTCGACAGTAAAGAAGTTAAGCTAAGAAAAGGAATTGAAGAATTAATAAAAAAAAAAGACATTGAGAAGATACATATATTTAAAACTTAAAAAGATTAAAACTATATCGTTTAAATTATATATTTTCAACTAAATAACAAGATATAGAAAACATTAGGTTACAAATTAAATTTTCAGTTCTTTTCCAGTTTTAGACATTGGTTTCTAATTTAAAAACATAATCCACAAAAACATGTGTAAGCGAAAGAAAGGTGGAATGTTATGAAAAATATATAAAAAATTAATAATTTATGAACATAAAGTAATAAAGCTTTTTTTTCTTAATTATATCTTTTGTATGTGTCTACAAAAGTAATGCAATATTTATTTTGTTTTTTTTTTTTTTTTTACTCAAACTTTACATAAAGAATTAATTACGCATAAAATTAATGCAATGAATATATGTATATCATCAATTCCGCGATAGAATGCCAAAAACATTTTCTATGTTTTCCGAGCCATTTAAATATCTCTATTTTTATTTTTCTAAATTTTAAATTATTTTGAAAAATTGCAAAAGTATGTAACTTTAAACTTCAATTTCTCCAAAAGTTTTTAACGGATTTTATTGATTTAAATTGTATAGATAAGATGACTATGTCCCATACAAATATAGTATTTTAAAAATATTATTATCATCCAAAAATGCATTCATATTGCAAATGCAATTTTAAGATGCACTTTTGAATAATTTCTACTCTCTTGATTTTAATTTTCTGTTTATATATTAAAAAGCAATAAACTTTATTATAAAATGCAAAAACATTAGTTTTTTTTTTAAATCCAAATTTTTTAATCCAAAAAAATTTTATTTTTTAGTTTTTAATTTATTTTGGTTATCCTCTTTTAGTAATATGTCACTTTAAATGTTTATAACTCCTTAACTATACAACTGATTTTGTTGATTTAAAACCCAGTATAAGGTGTATTTTAATAAATATTGTAAATTACATTGTATAAATTCAAAATATTTTTCTTGCTTAAGATGCACTCAAAACAAGAATAAAATTTTCGGATGCATTTTTATAAAATTTCTACACTTTCGATTTTTAATATTTTTGTTTAATATTGAATAAAAATATGTTTATTATATAAAACATTAACACTTAATCTGGTACAAATAGTTTAAAAACACAAATAACAAATTATATGAAAAAATTAGAATATTTAAATTTTTTATTAAATCGTGACAAAATGATCGTCCTAAAACATTGAATTATTTAGCAAACATTATGATTTTTTTTTTTTTTTTATATTAAAGGTAGAAAAATTTTGAATGACAATATTATTTTTAATATTGTATAGTGGATATATTTCTCTTATATATGCAATTTAAATTATTAAAATCCTTTAAAAACTTTTAAAGATATTGAAGTTCAAAATTACACACTTTTGCGATTTTTTCGACTTTTCGGAAAATGAATTTTGTGAATAAATTCGCTAATTTTTGAAATTAAAAAATAGGGATATAACACCACACAGGGATATGCGTACACAAAATATTAGCAATCGAAAGTCCTATAAGATATTTTTTGGCGTTCTCTCGTGGAATTGACGATATAGTTATAGAATTTAATTAATTACAAACCAACTATTATTAAATATTAGAGCATTCAATTATTGAAGTTTCGTATATTTATTATATTAATCGTGGAATAAACATTTGAATGAATAAAGATTCATTCATTCATTCATTCATTCATTTATTAATTAATGGATGAATAAAGTTTACTATATCGAGCCTTGACCGCCAAAATATCATAACCCATAACATTTCCAAATTTACTAGAATCCCTAATTAATACACATCATTTATACAAAATGGTTTTCTAAAGGAAAAAATTATTATTTAATTTTATAAAAAAAATTGAATTATCTACCTACACATGCATAGTTAAAGGATATTTTTATAAGAAGAAATTATGCATCAAACTGATATAATAATGTAGTTAATTTAAAATTTAATTAATAACTAGAAACTGCATGTTTTAAAAAGTTTAACAGCAAAAAAAAAAAAAAACAATTCCAACTAAACACTAAATTTCAACTACATAGTTATACAGATCAATTGTTCCTTTTATCATATGACATCACTCAGCACTGAAGGTTTTAGTTTTCATCGCTTTTTTCTCAAGGTTTCTAAGAGACTTTAATTTGAAATGAAATTTTTCTTAGTATTGAATTTTCATAATGACTAAATATTTGACTAAATTGTTGTCATATCTAGATGCACAACTGAATACAAAAAACTACATATGACTACATGAGCCTTACTATGGTAAAAACTATTCATTATTTTAAGGTTCTTTATTTTATAATTAAAGTGACAATAGCCAGCCACATATTGTGGAATAAATTTGAAAACAATTTAACATACCTTTGTGTTCGAGGCTGTTGTTGTGCTTTTAACATTTGTGAGGCATCCTCGTTAAATTGATCATCCTCAATAGGTTCTCCATCAAGTCCTGTTAAGCGACGATAGACTTCATGAGGCACATCATCAGCAGCAACACTGCCACCAGTTGTAGAGGCATTTGTGGAGGCTGCTTTGTCATTGTTGTTTTTGTGGTTGACTGGATTTACTTGAAAGCGATTTGGTGGTCTATCGACCGACCCCATCTCAAACGATGAATAATCTGACATTATGTTGTTGCTTTTTTTCTTTCGTTATTCGAGAGGGGACTTGGTTAGGGTTGATTTTAAAAACAGTAGTTTTTTGTTTAACTATAGTGTGGCTGGTGGTATTGAGGGGGTGTGGGGACGGTTACGATGACTTTTACTGTATAAAATTGAGTTCAATTTAGTTTTACAAATGTTGAATTTTTGTGGCTCCCTTGAGACATTCAAACAAAAATAAAAGAAAAATATAAAAAGTTGAAAATTTTTACGATGATATTTTTTTTTGTATTTGTGATTGGTGTTTCCAAAGATGCTGAAGATAAAGATATTTTGTCAACAAAGCCAGTTCGTCGTCAGACACAAACACAAACCAAACCAAAAATGCCAGCTACAACAATTTGTTTTTTTTTTTTTTTTTTTTTTTTTTTTTTTTTTTAATTTTTTTTTTTTTTTTTTTTTTTTTTTTTTTTTTGTTAAGATGCTTAGAAATCTCTTGCTGTGATTGCTGCTGTTGTTGTTGTATTATATAGTTTAATTGATACTTATTATTGAAAATATCTTCAGTAAGATTTCTTTTTTTAGTTTTATTTTTTTCTGTTTTTTTTTTTTTTTTTTAATTTCTTAAGTTCAACTTATCCAGTGTATAAAGGTTTTTTTTTTCTTGGTTACAAAAAAATAATGGGAAATAATACTTAAATAAGCTGTCAATACTATTGTTATTATTATTATTGTTGCTGTTGTTTTGTGACAGCATTGATTTTTGTCAAGTTTTTTTCTCTTCCTTTTTTTTTATTTTTGTGCTCTTTTCTTTTTTACAAACGTAAATAAACGTTAATATTTATAAATACATGTTACACTGTTGTTGTTGTTGTTGTTCTTATTGTTTATATTGTAAATTGTTATTGTTTTTAGTATAGTGATGGTCATTTGAAGAGGGTTTATTTGCCTGACCTCTACAAAGGTGACCATTTGATTTTTAGTTTTGAAATCTGAAAAGAGAAAAATAATAATAAATGTTAAATATAAATATTTAATTAAATATTAAATTTATAGATTATTTAATTCTTATATACAATATAATCTGTATTAACTTTTAACCTTTTTTTTTTATTTGTAATTTCATGTTTTCAACATAAATGTATTATATTTATGATTAAAGTAAAAGTACTATATAGTGGGCGAATTTTTTTTTTTTATTATATTTTGTTGTATTTATCAGTTGTTGTATCATGTAATCTATCCAAAATCATTATACAGCAAAAGCAAAGTAACAACCGAGTAAAGAAAAATGGAGTACTATCCTAATATACAAATATTATAAAAATTAAATGAAAGTTTATTTATTTCTGCGTGAAACAAGTCTATAAGGCTAAAACGATTTTCATGAAATTTCATGCAGAGATAGTACCTGTGTTTGAGGTGGTTATAGGCTGCGTAATATATCGATTAAATGGATGCCAAGTTTACGCTCATTAAGAACTCTTAAATGCCTACACTGTTTGTATCAAAATTTGACATGCGGATAGCAGCAGAATTTTTATTACATTAAATACATTCTGCTGCAGTATAAATAACTCGACAATTCGACTAGATTGTTCAATTATTATCAAAATTTCTAATAGATTTAAAAATTTTTTAGGTTTCCAATATACCTTGTTATACTATATACTTTGTTGAGTCCTAATAAACTTTTTCTTTATGCATAAATTATTTTTAAAATCAAATTATAAACTATTTAATAAAAACAACCTTGAAAATTTTGTATTTCATTTAGAATAACTTTTATAATACTATGATTAATTGTAAGCAAAATTTAGAATAATTTTCATTTAGTTAGGCAGTTAGTTTAATAATGATTATGTAAAAAAAGCTAAGGATTATAAACATAAATTTCACCTACATACATATATATATATAAAATTTATTTTGTCTTCCCAAAATAAAGTTTGTTAAAAGGCACTTAACAAAAAAAATTTAAACTTCTTTCTCTTTTTTTGTAGGCAAAATAAATGTTAAACTTATATAGAAATAAATATGAAATTTATGTTTAAAATCCTATTTAAGTTCATACTTAATCACTATGAACTAACTAAAACTAAATTGTACTAAATTTGATTTAAAATTAAACATAGTATTATGAAAATTTATTTTATTTTTTTACTAAATGATTTATTATATAAAACTTAATTAAAAATTATTTTAAGTTCTTCACTTTGTAAGCTTTAACATTAATATTACAAAAAAAAAATATATATATATATATATATATTATAATAAACTATTTTGTATCCATCCAAGTATTTAGTATGTACCCATATAGTATTTTAACATTTTACTGTTATCTGCTGACTTTTTCTATCTATCTGTTAATAAATAGATTTTCCTCAACAACCCACAAATCCACCACATCAGCATATTGACCCAAAAGTTTTAAAAAATTATTCATATTTGTTAGTATTATTTTTTGCTTCCATTATAAATTTATATAAAAAAAACGACCTCAGGTAAATGAAAACTATAAAAATATTTTTTGATTTTTAAAATATGCTTAAAGTTTAAGTTTAACATTTTTTGTGATCAAACAAAGCTAAAAATAATATAAAAGCGATTTAATATTTAAATAAAGTACAATAAATACAACAAACACTTAAGCAATTTAAAAATTGCATATTACGCAGTTTTATAACATTAAACATAATATTTTCAAAGCGAGGGGGGTGGTGGGTTATATGAAAATTAACTAACAAATTTTTATAATTAAATTGCCTAAAAGTGTAATAATTATGTTTAAAACAATTAAATTTTACATTTCCCTGAAAATATATTATGATACCTTTTAATTTAGCCGACTTCCGTTGGACCTTTTTAGTAAACAATCAGAATACAAATTTTCTGATCACTCTTGTCAATCGTGCACCTTAATTAAAGCAATATTTTTTTTTTTTTTTTGGCTTAAATATAAGTAAAACTGGTCATAAATTCTATAAATTTATATTTCCTTTTTTTTTTCAGCGGAAACAAATATTATGCAGATGTTGTAGAATAAAAACAATAACAAACAAAAAAAAATAAACTTTACATCAATCATGGTTGTTTTTATTTTGTAACTAAAATGTAGGTTAGCCATAATTATCATTAGACATCTATAAATAATTTAACGGCTTAAAGAATATTTTTGAATTGAAATTATGTTAAATTTAATATTCATAAATGTTGGACTTTTATTAACTTTTGAATTTTTGCTAATATTTAGAAAATTATATCTCAGAAAAATATCACAACTATATTTTTTTAATGAAGTTATGATCACTAATATAGTTTATCTCTTGGCAGCAACCATATATTGGTTATAGTATTAAAACATTCTTAACCATGATAAAAATTAATTTATAGAAAGCATATTTGTTATAATCAATTATATCGGGCGCTTACCACCAAAATATCGTAACCGATAGAATTTTCACAAAAATGCTTTTCCTGTAAACTTTTGTTTTCTGCACTTACGATATTTTTGCGTTTAGGGCTCGATATTTTCGTCTATAATGCAATTATAAAAATTATATATTTATAAATTACAACAACATATTTTTATATACATTAAATGTTTGTATATACATGACGTTAAATGAGGATCAAGTGTCTTACTGCCATTTAATAGTGGGAGGGTAAATAAAAGCATCACCAAAGCAATAGAATAGACTTTTATTTTTTTGCAATTGTATGCTAATAAAGTACTTTTTAAAATTTTTATAGTCTGTCCTTGATTTTTTTTTTTAAATTATTCATTTGAATGTTTGTTTTGTAGATCTTATAAGAGCATTTATGCATTTTAATGAAAATCTTTATTAAAAACAAAAAAAAAAAAAAAATTACAATTTCACAAGAAATTTTTGAATAAATCATTTTCTAGAAGTTGTCACCTTTGGTGAAGGATATAAAAATATCTTTAAAATAAAACAAGAAAATAAAAAAAAAGTAATAAAAGAAAATTTAAAATTTAATTAAACTGTAGCAGAAGTAAAATATAAAGGAATTTCTTAAACAAATTCCCTAAACAATTTTGTATCTATTTTTTAATCTTTTTATTTTTTATTATAATATTCGTATTAAAAGTAAAACAATTTCTACACAATTTTATATTTTTCGTATTGCCATTTTTCTAACAAGTATTGTATCTACAATTGAAAATTTCATTCATAATAAAAATAAAAAAAATAAATAAATAAAAAATTTCTTTTCCTTATTTTCTTTTTATCATTCGACTCTGACTGTCATTTGTTTTTCACTTAATTTCATTCATTCATCCATCTATTCATTCAGTCAGCCAGTCGTTTAAACATTTTTGTTTGCAGTCATTCATACATACACGTACTTTCTCGTATACAAAGAACTTATACAATTGTAGAAATATTTCATTCAATAAAATTGCCTTTAGTTGTCATGCATTCTTATTAAATGTTTAAGTTACTCGCATTTTACAGAGCAGGGATGGAAAATTTAATAACACCATTGTTTGGCATAAACCAGAGTAGGAAGAACGCTCATTTTTTTTTTTTGATTCGTTCGGAACATACGAATAAAAACGAATAAAAACTTAAAATTAAATTCGTAATCCGAATTTTTTCGTACTTAGACACAAACATAAATGTACCATAAATTCAAAGTAAAATATATAATCAAATAGAAAGTATTCCAAAATAATTATGAGTCTAATTTTAATTATGAGTCTGTCCTGACCCATGTCTTGAAAAATATTTCAAGTCCATGTTTAAATTTTTTTTTTAGATGTATTTTTATATAGGCGTTATCCATCGCTGAACAAATTGTTAAGGGAATAACAAACGAAGAATGTGTGAGGAAAAAAACGTCACATTATTGTGTTTGTGACGTTAGTTGGTGTTCATTCATTCAACATGTGTATCCTCCAACCTCCACCACACACATACATACATTTATAAATATAAGAAAGTATTAATTTTATTTCATCTTTCCTGTTTCCAGGAACATTTATAATAAGGACTGTTTTCAATTATTTTGTATAAAATTTGTAAGAAAATTTCACTTGTTTCATATGTCGTATAAGATTTTAATAATAATTTCATTAACAATTGTTATGAAGTTTACTTTTACATTTTTTTTTAAATTTCCATTTTCCAATCTACTTTGAATTTTTTTACAACTTGATACAGTTTTTATTTGAGTAAATGAGTTCTGCTGCACAGGGTGATAATATGTATAAACTTTTTACTTTGAATAACTATAAGTAACAATTCTATATTCAGCTTTTTCGATACTTATATGCGCTTCACAGAGATTGTTCGAATTTTAGCTTTCTAGTGTTTTTTTAGGTTTAAGCGTTTTTTTTTTTTTTTTTTTTTTTTTTTTTGGGTTTTTTTTTTAAGTTTTTTTTCATGTCGTCTATTTGAATTATTAACCAAAAACAATCGCAACCATATGGACAGATATCTGAAAACACCTGTGAGTAAAGGCTTACAAAAAACAATTTTAAAAAAGATGAAAACAGCAAATTAAAGAACCTTTTTTCCAAATTAAATATACTATTAAGAAAATAACTGACTCACCATTTCTGTTACATCTCAACGTTGATATCGAACATGAAATAAATAAATGTATAGCCTGCCAAGAACAAAGGTAATCGTTTACTTGGCCATAATTATATCATATAGACCATGCAGATAATAAGAAGTATTGGGTGCAAACATTTTAAACATATATTGCAAAATATTTGTGTGGTAATGATAACACGCACACACATTCGAACACAGGAGTTTCTTTTATCAACAGTGGTCAATCGATTAAGACAAGTTATTATTTAAATTTACAACGTCAGCAAGCTTTATATGTTAGTTTTAATGATTTAAATATAATTTTCAATAAATAAATATATATAACATTTTATACTATAGTAATATGGGGTGTATTATATATTATATATAATATATATTATATATATTATATATATTACTATTATATACTATATATATATATTATATATATATATATATTATATATTATACTTATATGGATATTTTTTTTTTTTTTACATTGAAAATTTATCATTCGAAAAACACGAAATCAAAAAACGTGCTTTGGAGTCGCCAAAACGCAATTACAATTAGGAGAACCTTCTTCCTTTTCACAGGAAATTTATAAAACATAGTATCACATATGATATACGACATATTTACTGTAATATTCAATTTTATAATGATTTAATTCTTTTAACAAATACTTTACATATATAAATTTTAGTATTTTTATTTTTCTGCCCTATTTTATTTTTACTAGTGAACTTGTTCGTGGCTGGAAATTTCAATATTACTTTTTATTCTTTAATACAAATGAAAGAAAGTTTCAATGTATAAAAACAAATCTTTGAATCTTTTCTTAAATAAAATTGTGTTATCATACACGATATTTTTGGTTTAATAAACAAAAATAGAAAAAAAAAAAACGACATGAATTTCCTATCAAATCAGGTTTAAAATTGTTTTTAAGTATGGCATTAAAAGCAATAAAAGAAAAGTAATGCGAGACTGCTTTCCCTTTTTAAAAATTTTTTTTATACCCTATCATCATCCTATTGGTACCCAAACATTTCTGTTCTTCTGCGTAAAATCTTAANNAACAATTTAATTGTTAGAAATTCTTATAGATTTTCAAATATTATGTTTTATAAATAGTAAAATAAATTAATAGAAAAAAAATATATTTTTTTTCAATAAACAATTTACGAATTAGAGTTACTGTTTTTACGAAAATTGTGATAGGTCCTCTTTCAGTAAATAAAATTATTGATTTAAAGAATTTTATTATTGAATTTGAAATTTAGTTTTTTCTGTGTATGTTTTTAATTTATTTGAAATTTTATAATAAACAAACAAAAGAAATTATAAAGCATGTAAGATGATGTAAGAAGTTATTGGAGCCTTTAAAATCATAAACATGTTTTCCAAAAATTACAAGGAATGACACCAATACTTAACCCTTTAGTGCGAAATTTTTTATTTTTTTGTTTTAGCGAAACAAATTTTTTCGATATAAAATTGATATTCCAATGGTTCTTTAGGGTTTCAGCAGCAACATTTTTTCTGCGACTTTTTCATAACTCGGTTATTTACAAAATTACTGTTATTTTTATGTTATTAAAGAAAATCAAAATTTTGACTTTCAATTATTCAGAATTCGAGCAAATGATGTTTGGCAACTTTGTACTTAATCCTTCGGTGAGTATTTATGTCGAACATATGTACTTATAATATTTGCAAATGCATGGGGTTTTTTTGTATTTTTAATAAAAATGAATTTTACGCAAATCTAGCGGCAATAATTTGTACTAAGTAGTTCAACAATTAGAAAGGTTATTTGAATACCTTTCCAAAGAAAAACTTTTTTTCGAAAATCGATTGAAAATTTACCGAAAATCAATAAAAAAAATGTTTTCAACAAGAGCAGTGATACAAAGAATAAACAACAAATACAATAACAAAACAAATGTAAACAATCCCAAATGTTGTATAAGAGATGGGCTATAAAGTGGACAAACCATACCTATTTTTGTTTCAGTGTTTACATTTGTCCATTAAGTGTTTCACAAACATTTTATTAATCTTTCACCTTATGTGGAAGGTGAGCGGTAATATGGGCGGACCATGTCCACCGCAAATTGTAGATATTTTTGTCATCAACATCTATGTTGAGTTTCAAGGCATAACATTTAGTGCAATTTGTGACGCGTTAAATGTTAGCAGCAGTATTTTCTTACTTCCATGATTTGTTGTTGCCATTTTATTTTGCTCAGTGTATTATTTCAAAAATATCCGAAAATAGAAAATAGCTACCCAGGCTAACTATCCAACTAATAAAAACATTAGATTTGTGGCTGTTAACATAAATAATGCGTTAAATTCATAAAAAGTAAAAAAAAAAAGATCCAAGTTTTAAAGGACGCCCTATATTTTGTTTTAGGACAAGTGAGGAACACCCTATTTAAATATTAAGGTAGCTCCGAAGCATTAAATAAATATCATGTGGCATTCATAGCTTGAAAATTTAAAGTACTTTTTATTGGCATATTGCTGATCATAATAATTTAAATCTTTTAATTTTTTATCAACATTTTATTAAAATAAATTGTAAAATATTTATTCATAATTTATTATTTTATGAAAATATTACAGCTGAAAAAAATGGTGGATTTATATATACATCTCTGCATCACTCTAATGGGTTAAGAAGATAAGAAGATATGTGAAACTCAGGACATATGCAATTTCATGTGTGTGGCATTAATTTATTTTTTTCTTTTAAGTATGTGATACCTTTAATTTATTTATGCTCTGACATTAAACATATTTCAATAAAACTTTGATTATTTTCCATAGAAATCATTAAAATTTTTTATTAAATAAAATTTAAGCAAATTAAAAAAAAAGCAATGAACAATTTATTTTTGTGTTTTGTATTTGTTTTCTTCGAAAATCTAAAGATGTATTCTAACAACTAAAACATGTTCTCATAAAATATTAATATGTATTTGGCTTAAAATGAATAAAAGAAAATATCAATTATATTTAGTTATTTGGAATTTATAACATAAAGCAGTAGTGTCTATTACTACGTTTATACGCACGCAGTCATTTAATTCAGTAACAAAAAGAATTATAAAAATTTTAATCCTTTCAAAAAACTAAATACATATATTAAAGCGTTTTATTTTAGAATTATATAATTTATTTTTTTGCAAAAAAAAAAATGGACTTATAGACACGTAATATATGGAGACCGAATTTACCAGTTTATTTGGATAAACACAATTATGAAATTCGGAGTCCTTATTTCACTTATTTTAAACTTAGCCAAATCTCTCTCGTTAAACGTTTATCAAAAAAAATATAAAGCCATCACTACAAATTACATCATATCTTCAGAACTATTTATCTCATATAATTTAATAGAAAACCAACAATTTTTTTTTTTTTTAGATACAGTTTTGAATTCTGCTTAATAATTTTGAAAATTAAAGTAAAAGTTTGCATAAAAATAAAAATATTTTTATATTTTTGTTCAAAAAACGAATTTTTGTTAAAATTTTATTTATAATTTCTGATTTTATTTATAACTTATTTATCAGATATTTATTACATCAAATTAATCGGTAGCGAAATGTTCGGCATTATGTGATGTATTCAATTTTCTATATATCTCGAGAAAGAAAATTAATTAAAAAAAAAATAATATATATTTAAAATTGACAAGGGAATCACATAGCGCAATATAAAATATATTTTGTTACACAGTGTAATCTATGTTTTTGTTTTCACGTTAACTAAAACATTTAATATTTAAAGTAAATAGAGAAAAAGCTATTCTTCCTGGAAGTCCTGCTACCCTATTCCATTTTAAATAAAACAAAAATAAAATTAAAATAATATATAAAAGTTTTCTTATATTTTTTTAAACAAAGTATTCATATTTCCTGGAACATGTTATACAAATGAATTAGTAGATGGAAACAACTGTTAAACTTCCCAAACACAAACAAACAAACAAAGTATTTATATTGGTAACAAATGTTAATATTTTGCAAAACCAGATTTAAAACAGAATATATAGATATATATTTAACCACACTTTAAATAACATCTGGTAAAAACCAAAAAAAAATAAAAAGAGTAAAACAAAAGAACTCTTTAAATAAAACAAAAAAAATAAAATAAAAACAACAACAAAATATTGGTTTAATTAAGTTCAAAACAGGTATATGGTAAAAATTAAAAAAAAAATAAAATATATATGTATATATATTAAAATATTTAGCTAATACACATGTCTGTCATATTTTAAAAATATGTATTTAAAGTCTGACAATTTATGAAAGAATTTCCATTCATATGTATCTGTAAAATGTATTAAGAAAAAAAAAAAAACAAATACTAAAAAAATTAACAAATATTAAGG
>MINK01174623.1:6344-18719 GCA_001735545.1 Phormia regina
ATGCTTCTTATTATGTTTCGAGCAAGTGGGTTTGGGTGTACTTCAAGCTTCCTCAAATATGATTCTGCGTGTTTATTTATTTATAAAGTAGTTTCAACATAATTTGTGTTAATTTTGTTTCTATATGTGTTTTGGGGTATAATCTGATTATTTATTAAGTTTGGAGAGCACGAATCTCTTCGCAATGTGAAGGGAATGTGTATGCATTTTTGTTCAATTAATGTTATTCTCCATTGCACAGAGGGCCAGAGAGATGGATTTTTGGCCATAAGTTTTTGCAAATTAGAGGAAACAGTTTATACCAAAGTATTAGCGACATTTTAAACTATGTTTCCTGAAACTTTCTTTGTGATTCATTTACACCATTTCCTTCCGCATGAGTTCAAAGTCAAAAAAGTAAAAAAAAAAATGTGTTTAGAGTTTATCATTTAGCTCTTTTCAAGTTTTTCTATGGCTACAAGTTTGAACGTTTTTTTTTTTTTTTTTTTTCTTGCAATGTTTAACATATGTTCCACAAAAAATATAAAAATAACTCGGATTTAAAAAAAAGAACGATACGCACATTATATATTTGGACATTAATATATATTTATATATATTCATAATATATATATATATATATATAGTATTATATATATATATATATATAATATATATATAATATATATATATATATAATATTATATATATTTATATATTAATATTAATATATTACTATAATCTAATAAAACAAGAGGCAACCCGCAACAAATTGAACTCCAACAAATAAGGAATAGAAATTAATCTTCCTGTGACTTCCAAACACGTTGCACAATTGTACGAAACGAAAAAAGTAATTTTTCTTCTGACGAAAAAAAATTTAATGTAGACGGTCCACACTCATTACTCATGCTATGGCACATGAGATCTAAAGATGTTCGGTGTAAAAAAAACGTCAATTTCGGGTGGTGCAGTTGTTATGTTTGGCACGTCTCTGCAGTTGCAAGTCGAAAATTTGTTTTGTTTCCCGACAAAATGAATAGTTCGATTTATAACGAACTGTCGGAAGATGCTCTTCTCTCTTTTATGGACGTAAAAAAATGGGATGAGATTGCATATATAATATATTATATATATATATTATATATATATATATATATATATTATTATATATATATATATTATTATATATATATATATATATATATATTATAATTATATATATATATCTTATATTATTTTATTATATATCATATATATATATTATATTATATATATATATTCTGGCATCATATAGGCCCTAGGCGGTTGCTGGAGGAAAAATGTTCGAACGGAATTCTGATGGTCACTATTTACGTTGACAGTCGGGCAGCATTATTGGCCATGAAAAGTCACTATGTTAGATCCAGATTGGTCATAGAGTGTCAGGAGGGAATTGAGAGATTAATGAATGTTTATAAATAAGACTCTGTTGGTCGTCACTGTAACCATGTAATGAATAGGCTGATGAGCTGGCTCGGGACTTGGACAGGTCTTTTGTGGAGGAATTACGTTAGAATTTCTATTGATTCATGGACACATCGATCGTTGCCTGGAGAAACATTAACGGACTGCAGGACATCTACGAGCATTATGGCCTAGTCTTAAACTGTCAGTTTCGGAATATCTTTCTGGGTATGAGTCTAAGTTTAATATAAGAATCATTAGTAGAATTAATACTGGTCACTTCTCAATAGGAATTGTGAAGTAAATGTGACATTGGCACGACAGATTTGTGCAGGTCGTGCGTGATGTGGAAAGCTAGAGACAGTGGAGCATGTTCTCTGTCATTGCGTAGCACTTCAGCGGCGTAGGCTGAGTGGTTTTGGAAGCCATACACTTGTATGAACTAGCTGAGGTTTATGGAGCAACGGGCTTACTAATCTCCTAGGGTTTTAATGGGATAAGAATGGCTTAGGACAATCAAGCTAATTGTAGGGTTCAGGTTCCACTCCTCTCTTCTTCTTTATCTAATTTTTCTCTTCTCTGTTCTGTATTTTAAAATTTAAATTTATTTCTCAAAGAGATTACAATGGATCTTTTTGGTCTCTGGGTGGAGGCGTGAATACGCCACCCTTTTCAACCTAACCTAACCTACAAAACATATTTTCAAATTTAAAGAGAATTGTGTTATTAAATGGTATGTGTGGTATTATCTGCGCAAACATATGTAAATTTACATACGAATTATATTTACAAGTATTTTTATAAAGAAAGAAGTAATACAAATTATATGATTTTTCTTGTTAATCACACACAAGAATCAAAATATTGAAGTCTTCTGATTATGGAATTTTAAAACATGCATAAAAAGGATTACTTAAAATTCAAAGAGCAATATTATTTTAATCCGGATAAACTATTTCCTAGAAATTGCCGTATTCTATTTCTGCACGTGTTTTTGAATTATTTGTTGGTACATCAAAGAATTGATACTGTTCTTGGGGAATATTAAACAAGATCAATCGTGAGAAAATAGTTAAATCTAAAATATGTTAGATTTAAAATATAATATATTCTAGTGGTTTATATTGATTATGTAGTTTAAGTATGTTTAGTGTTAATAATAAAATGTTGAAGTAAAATATGTATGAACTTTTATTAAAATATATAGCAGTGAAATCCGATATTAAAATTGGCAAAGATACATATCAATAAATATATGAATATATATTTGGTCATATATGTCCATATACCCTCAATTTTCGGATCCAATCATATATAGGACTCTATGTACATAAATATATGAGCCATATATAACATTTTTAGCTGGGCGATCATAAAAATTTAGTTTATGATCTAGCATAATCCCATTAATATTGTAGAAAGTATTTAATTTTTTGGTTCTGTAAAATACATTTTCTTATGTTTAGCTTCATTAAGATAATTTTACACGAGCGTGAAAAATGTGTGATTTCATCTTGTTGTTCAGTAAAATCATTAAGTCATTAAAAAATTTTAATATCGTCAGCATACATTAAAACATTCTAATGACGAGTAACGGAAGGAAGATCATTTATAAATAAAGTAAACAGAACGGACCAAGGTGATTGCCTTGCGGAACTTCGGACGTAACAGGGATAGATTTAGATATGGCAGATTCAAAATTCTCTTTCTGGGTTCTATCAAATAGAAGAAGAAATATTTCAAATATACATGATTGATAACTTATAAAGTTAGTGATTTATCTTATCAAAGGCTTTGCCAAAATCCGTATACATTACATCAGTTCGCATTTGTTTTGTAAAGCCATCATTACCAATTGTGGTAAGTTCAAGAATATAAGTTATTGTAGAGCGGGATTTGCGGAAACCGTGTTGACATGGTGTTAAAATTGAAGAAATTTGATGAAACAGTGAGAATTTTGTCGACTAGATTAGGAATTGAACTCAGTTTAGCAATTCCACTTTAGTTCGAGACATCCCATTTTTTAACTGTGGATTATGAAAGACGATTTCCAAATCGGTGGTAAATAACCCATTTTAACTGATTTATTGAAGATAATCGTAAACGGATAGTATAGAGTTTCTGCACACATCTTTAGTAGGAAAATTGGAATTCCATCTAAACCGAGATTAAACGAGTTTTTAATGATTTTAAATTGGATAATACTATAACTGACAGAACTAAAATGTATTCTAGATGATTGAGAAATGTTGAAGGGATAGAAAACTTTTTTATCATAGCTTTTACTAGAGTATGTAGTAGCAAAAAAGTCTGCAAACATGTTACTGATCGATATATCGTTATCTACTTCAATGGAACCGGATTTAATAAAATTAGGGTTATTAAAAGATTTTCGCTTAGAATTGACGAACTTATAAAAAGATTAAGGATTGGATTTCATTTCAGACTTCATACGAACGATATAATTGTTATATCCCAATTTATTGGCAATATTGTATTCCGATCGAGAAATCGAGCAGCGCCAATAGTCGACAGATAAGCCAGTTTGTTATCTACTGTTTTATTACACTGAAAAAACTAATTTTAATAAATGAAGTACATTAAATTGCTATAATTAAATTTTTTCAAGACTTTATTAATTTAATGTACGAATTAATTGTTATAATAAAAACATTCATTAAAATTCTATGAAATATTTAACGCTCTTATATACGGTACATTGAAACCATTCATAAAATGTATTCCGTAATAAAATAAATCAGTTCATTGATTTAATGCATTAGTTAACTGATTTTAAAACACAAGTTTTTATTTTTAATAACAAAATAACATTTTCATTGAATTTAATGAACTAGTACATTCGTTCAATGAAATTTTACATTGATTTAGCGGAACAGGAAGAACCAAAACATAAAACACAGTATTCATAGGAAACTAATTTAATGTAAAATTCATTGATTCAGTGTACTAATATTTTGATTTAAGAGAGAAAAAGCTTTACTCAATGAATAAGTACATTGAGTCAATGAAATAGTTCATTAAATCGCAGTTATCATTTGTTTTCTAACGGGAAATATAGTAAAACAAAAAAGTAAAAGGATTCAACTAGTTTGTTTTTATCATTTAACAAGGAAAATTGTAAATTGTTTTGCAAAATTGTTCTAAAATTCGATATAATTAAATTAATTATCGTTTAACTAATAGTAAGGGTTGTGTATTAAAATGTTGTGTTAAATATAAAAGTAAGTTAAAATGCTGTTTTTTTTATTTGTATATTTTATATTTAAAAAGTTCAGAGAGAAGCACAGAAGAATGTATTAGAAGCCTCAAGTATGAAAATTTTTCAAAGGTTTTCAAAAATGATCGGAATACATAAAACCAAGATTGACAAAGATTTTTGTGTTGCATTCGAGATTGCCGAATGCAACGCAAGATGTAAATTTACAAACAAAAACAATTATCAAACATATAACTTATGTGTTAGGTGTAATTTCTACATATGTATATTTAAAATATTTTTGCGAATTATTTTATTTTATTTGGGTTTAATTTCATTTGCATAAAACTATTTTTTTACAACTTTTAAACGTTTTTAAATTCCGGTCTTCAAAAAACCCCATTAGACTAGACAAAATCCTCAAAAAACATAATTTTACAAAAATTATCATTCTTTTGAAAACAGTTTACAAAAATACGACATTTTATAGATGTTTTGAAGAAAGTTGTAAATCGCGAGTGTATTTATTAAATAACACGTTGTCTAAATATTCCGATTTAAAGGATCTAAATAAAATTAAAAAAGTGTTTAAATATTAATTTTGGCATAAGAGAATCTTTCAGGGATGTCTGCAACAGGTAAGTAAATACTTGTTATTTATTAAGGTGGTATTAAAATAACAATACTATTATCATAGTTCACAAGAAGCAACTAAAAATTTAAATTTCAATAAAATTTAACGTGGGTTGCAGTACATAACATCCACTGTCTATATGACTTCCCCGAAAACACCCAATGATGTGGAGCTGACTTTTAAAAACTTTAGGTATACTCGACAAATTGATGAACCTAAAACACCTTTTCTAATGTATGTCATGAGGAAAAAGATTTTGCATATTGTGTATTTGTTTTTGACAATTGTGTTAATATAATAATAGAAAATATTCCAAATAAGAATCACAAGGACGAAGCCTATTTAATTTGGTCATGATCGACCCATTATTTCACCTAGCCCCCATACAATATTCTCCCGGAATACAGTTTTAACACTCAAACATATCTTAAAAATTTAAATATTTTAATGAAATTTGACGTAAATAAGTTTTATGTAAGCATAAAGCTATGTGCCAAATTTCATCAAGATCGGTCCATAATTTTTCATAGCTCCCATATAACCCACTCTTTCGAAAATGACTTTAACGTGCATAAATCCCATAAAAATGTTAATATTAACTTAATATTCGACACATACAACATTTGTATAAGTATAAGTGACCCATAAATGACCATAGCTCCCATATAAGACCCAATTTGGGGAATCACCAAAAAGTGCATGTAATTCTTAGTATCGTCGTAATATTCTGTAATAGTCACTTCATACAAGTATAGGTCCATAATTGGCTCCTTCCCGAATTTTGGTACACATAGGCAATGGTGTAGGGTATCATATGGTCGACTATACCTTCTTCTCTCGTTTTTTAATTGAAGAAATCTTAACGGAAATAATTGCAAAACTTTGGAAGAGCTTGCGAAAAAGCTCTTCCTCTATTTTGAAATATTAAATAATTTTTTTTTTTTGTTTAATTCTGAAAATCCAAAACTGTGTTTAATATAAAATAATTTTAACTAAATACCTCCACATGCTAGATAAACATCCAAAAAGTATTTTCTAACGGACGCCTCTCATTATTAAAGACCTTCTGGGTCCTGGTAAGGTTCTGTGTTCCCTGCCTGTTGAAAGCAAACACCACTTAGAGGGATTAAATAAAAAGGTTTGTTTGGTATTGAAAATGGATTAAATCATTGAATAAATAAAAAAATGATGGGCCAAATACTACAAACACAGGGTGTTAGTCTTAACTTCAATTATATAACTTTCTGCAAATATCACTTAAACGAACGGATATACGATNNTTTGTTTTTGGATAACTGTAACTGTTATCCAAACAACTTCTAATAGTGATTAAAGAAGTTACGTTTAGAGGATTCAATCCATATACTAATATATTTTGTTGTTACTAAATTGAGAGAAGTCTTCTATTGCACTTCTAGAAGTTGCGAAGTAGTGAGATATTCCGAAAAAGGCTTCACGAAATGATTGCAGGGTTTATTATTGTTATATACAGTCTGTCAAGAAAATGTTTTTACAATTTGTTATTTTAACTTTACAATATTCGCAAATATTTTATTATAATGCATATTTTTATTGTTGTATTTTATTTATATTTCTTTAATGGGTTTTACCAAAAATAATTCATTATGATTGCAATTACAAACGTACTACAACAAAAATTACATATAGCGTGTAAACTTCCTGTCAAGAAATTGTTTTTATATATGTCTTTTTGTTGCTATTTAAAGCAATTCTTGGAATTTTGAAATGTATTTTTTGTTACAATGTTTCAGTGAGATGATTATAATTACGTAGAACAAAAATATGTGCTCAAATCCATAAAATATATTATGATTACTTCATAAATTATATAATCAATAGGTCAAAGGAAAAACTGAAAGGGATAAACCCATTTGGAGTTTACTATAACTACCAATACTGGAGAACTGCTAAAGATATTTTATAAATGTGTTCCTTATTGGGACAGATATTTAATATAATATTAAATCACTCCAAAAAAATTGGTAGTTTACATCTAATTGAAATATTAAGCAGAGTGAACGAAGAAAAGTTAAGGAAACTAGGGAAAAATATCCACCAGAGTTTCTGATAAAGAGTACATTCGGTATATTTTTTAAGAAACAATAAAAAACACTGACCAAATACAAATACAGGTTAAAATCTACGTGGAACATTAATACTCTTATGGAGACCAAATGTTGCAAAATTATTATCATTCCCTATGATTTATATTGACAAGCTTAGAAAGCAAAGGGGTAAATTATGGGATGTGTAGGAATGTTTATATTATTTTGAAGTATAATTGTACCCAGGATACCTTAAAAAACTTTGAAAACCTTAAAAAACTTTTAAAAATTATTTAGAAAATAAGAATAATATATATTTAACCTTTTCTATTTTTAACTACAGGTCAATACCATTGTATTTCGTTCAGAATAGTTAGAAATTCGGTATTTTTATGAAATACAGTTGATGTACTAAAACATTTCTATGATTTGAAAGCTTGTTTGATAAAAATAAAATAATAAGTATGAGTATATGAGAAACAAAAAGTCAAAATTGATGTCATTATCAAATAAAATCTACAAGCAATTATGAATAAAGACTGATAATAAAGCAATATTTATTTGCAAAAAAGTGTTGAATATACTTGTACAGAGTCCATACCACATTCCAATTGACTATGATATTTATTAATAATTTTTTGATGATAAAGACTCCACAAGTAGTTATACATACCAGCTGTTACTATATTGGATTTCATTTCCCGAAATTTCGCAAGTTTCTTCAACAGTTTTATAAATATAAAAAGAATTTCTTGACACCAAAATTTTTGTACTTTTTTAGTTTTTGCTCTATTTTTAATAGTTAAAATCATTAATTATTAGGTTTTTTGCATTATATAATAATAAATATATCAATAAGCAAATTCTTATTAAAAAATATTATTAAAAATTCTGTATTTTTTAAAGCAAAACTTTAATAAAATATTGTTTTCTTTTAATGTAAAAATATTTTCTTGACACATTGTATATATAAGTTTGTTATTCAAATACATGTATGTATAAGTCAGGGATGTTAAAATAGATAGTATTGTATTTTTACAACATCCACGTCAATGATGTTAAAGGGTATCAATTTTTCAATTTCATTTTAATTTATATATTGAAATCGTATATTCAAATTAAAGATTATAAATTAAAAATGAATTGTTGAAATTAATTTTTCGTTCGACATAAAAAAACAAGTAAATTATGTATAATCATTGTTTACCAACTCTCAAAGTATATAATTTTAAATAAAAATAAAAAAATTATAGACAGCAAAATTTCCAAAAATCTACACTTATGACGATATTTTGTTATCATTAAAAAGGAACTGCAAAAAAAACTTATTTGTGAAAAATTTCATTAAAATATTCCTATTTTTAAGGTATTTGAGGTGGGAAGATACATATGATACCCCAACTACCTATGATGGTGTTGGGTATAAAAACGTATAAAAGGGAAATGAGAATGGTAGTGTTTAAACACATTGCGTTTATGAAATAAAAGCAAGAGAAACAATTTATATAGCATAGTATTTTATGAAAAAATAGTATAGCAATTTAAAAATATTTATAGTATTCTGTGAGTTTATAAGTCAGGGAAAACTCCAATTTTAATTTATACTTCAATATTCATAAATAGTAATAGTAAATACTCACTTGGCCTGGTTGTTCAATATTCGTAAACTTGTATTCTGTTATATTCAATACATTTTTGTTTGAGAATTCTTGACTTAAAAAGCGAAAAGTTTGCTTATTATTTTCTGAATCATTATTTTTGATATCTGTTTCTGCTAAATTGTTTATTTTTAAGGCAAGGTGTATGCCGTTTATTTTTTCTTTTTCACTAAAATATATTGTATTCGTATCATGTTGAACTTTGTAGTTTAAATTAATATCAGGTTTGAATTCTCCCAAATTATTTATCAACGAGAAACTCCCGTTACTTTCATGTAATTTTTCAAAAGAGTTAAAATTTTTAGTGAAATTTTCTGGCTTTGTAGCATTATTTATAAGGAAGTCGTTCCGTTTATTTTTTAATTTGTCAAATCCGGCAATTAGGACGTCCTGCATTTTAATATTGTTCATTATCACACTATGGCTATGAGTGTATTCATCTTTTAGCATCTTAATAGGATATTCTATCATACGCCGGATGGTTTTCATTATGTCAGATTCAGTTCCCACTTTAACATTATTATTATAATATAACTTTGAATCATTACAGTTTACATTTCGATACCAATTACATACTAAATCTTTTTGACTGAACAAAGTACCATTTGGACATAAAAACGCAAACCCTTGAGAGGACGTAGCGGTATTTGCACAGATTCTAAATACTTGACATCTGCTTTCAGTATCTGCATAGTATCCTTCTTGTTTTCCAATACAAGAAAATTTTGTGTTGGGAACTTTACTATAAACAGGATAATCTTGATTAGGTGTACCCGGTATCGGTTGTTTTAAATCAAGTGTGTATTTTATACTTGCATGTATATCTTTGTGGATTCTGAAAAAAAGTACAAAATTATTTAGTGACAAATTTCAAATTAACTACCCGTTTCTACAAATGCGAACGATAGTTTCGTTCGACTAAATGTATATTTTGTTTTCAATACATTAAGTTGAACGAAACTTTCGTTCGCATTTAGAGTAAAATTACAAAAAATCTGACCATATTCAAATTATAGACAAATTATATAATTAAAGAAAGTGTAATTAAGTATGAATAACATTAAAAGTTAATCTACTTAGCTTTTTTTGTTCCTTCGAAAGCAACGAACAGGGAGTAAACATGAAGAACATCCTACCAATGACAACTATGGGATAAAAAAATAACTTTTGCACCACTAAGTACTTTATTCTCAGCAAAAAAGGAACATCAAAAAAAGTGAAAAAGATGTCGAATTTACTGTGAGGATGTGCTGAAAAAAAAACGCAGAAGCAATGATTTTAACCCATGGTTGTCATTGCAAGAATGTTCTTTTTTAAAGATGCCAATTCACTGCTCCTAAAATAATGCTTTTTGGGATGTGAAATTTATTTACACTTTTAGAAGTAATAAAAATATACTTTAAAGAATACAGTTTTATGTGGTTTCTTTTTAAATTTTTATTTATTTACGTTAATAATACTTTTGAATTCATTTACATAGAAGAAAATATAAAACTATAAATAAAAATAATTCATAATTAAATTAATAAAGCAATTATCACACATTAGATTTGTACTATGAAATAAATAAATAAATAAATAAATAAATAAAGGGAACATAAACCAAAAAATTTTCATAAAATATCTGGTTCAATAAAAAGAAGTGATTGGATTTCGTTTGTAATATTTTCTTCTTTTTTTGAGCATTTTCTTTTTAAAGTATCGGTTTTTGACTAGTTTTAAACCATGTTTATGAGATTTTCGAAGCGGCATTGTTGTAAAGGGCTGCGCAAACACATTCATTTTCTTGCCGGCGTAAAACATTAATTGCAATGAACTCTGTTATAGTGAAAAATTTTGTGTATAGATATCATAGTATAATTAGAAAGTATACTCGCAAGAGCAGCTGTTTTAAAATTTTTTTCATTGATACATCTCACCTTACTGTCAAATTGTTTTTGTATTCCCATGTAAAATTTTTTCGTGAGTATTTTAGTCTTCTTCTCTTTTATTCCCTCATTTTCTGTTCATAGCATTTTGACATTGTACGCGGTAGTTTTACAATAACAAAATACTAGGAATTGTTGTTTTTGTAGATATGCGAGTACTTTGTTATTATACTATGATAGATATGTATACCCATAGTATAATTAGAAAGTATACTCGTAAGTACAGCTGTTTTACAATTTTTTTATCGACATACCTCGCGGTGCTGTCAAATTGTTTTTGTATTCCTATGTAAAATTTTTTCGTGAGTATTTTACTCTTCCTCTCCTTTATTCTCTCATTTTCTGTTCATACCATTTTGACATTATAAGGAGTAGTTTTACACTCACAAAATAAAAGGAATTGTTGTTTTTGTAGATGTGAGAGTATACCATTCATTGCTATGATGTATACCATTCATTCATTATAAGAAAGTGTGTGTAGATAATACGAAAATAAAATAAAAAAAAGATGTATATGTTTTGACAATGATCGTAAGCTCACAGTTACTTGTTTGTGAGTATTTTTTCGCTGTTCGTATAAACTTCATTCAGTGTATGCCCATTTTCATGAGTAATTCGAATTATCAATAGAAACTTTATTTTTTTTCTCCCCCTTTAATTCTTTTATTAAATTTAACAACGAAGAAAAACAAATGAAGAATGTAAGAAAATAATGCGAAATTATAATACAAATATTGAAGGCGCGTCACAAACTTCNNGTCACAAACTTCCGCAAACATTTCAAATGAAAATAAAACACTTTTTTGTGACTTTATACAAAATTCTACCGAAAATCCTACTGATGAAATAAATTTTGAAATAACGTCATATGAGACTATGAAAGTACATGACAATTTTTATATATAAGAATGGGGGGATCTGCACAAAAAGCAGTTTCCCTTATTATTCAAAACAATCTGCAAAATATTATCAACCCCTGCGAGCAGCGCAGCATCAGAAAAAACTTTTTCAGCAGGAAGTGCTTTAATAACTGAAAAACGTTCTACTGTCGCTTCTAATAATTCAACTATTAATCAAATAATGTTTTTGCATCCCAACATATATAATAAACATTTTGAATTTGAATAAAAACTATAAAACCATATTCCTATTTAGTTTAAAAATGTCCATTTATTCTTTTTTTATGAATTTTTAATATTTTATTATTAATAATATTTTTTTAATTTAATTTATTTAAGAATGATTAATTTTGTATTTTCATTTATTTCCTTTTTAGTGAAAAAATAGTACTAAGTTTAAGTTTTAAAATATACATATATATTTAAATGAATGTATGTAATTATTTTATAATTATTATTAATTTTATAACTTATTTTTTTAATTAGAATTATATTTTATTTGTCCTGTAAATATTTACTTTTTTATTTTCAATAAATGAAAATTATGT
>MINK01174624.1:0-11861 GCA_001735545.1 Phormia regina
ATATATAGATATATATATATATATATATATATATATACAACTATATAAGTAATTGCTGTATATTTTATTTATATTTTTTCAATATCTTAAATTTATTATTAATGCAATTAAATTGCTAATTGCATAGTTTTTCTTAGCCAAATGGCGACAATTTTGATTGTTAAATATTGACCAACATTAACGGAAGTTGTTACTTATAGACATAAATTTTTTTCCTTAGTGCCATTTGAATATTAAATTGAAATTACTTAATAAGCAACAAACAAATAATAAGAAAAGAGAGCAGCAAACTTTAGTATTTAATAAATATTCAATTAATATTTTTTTTTTTTGCTTAATATTTCTTTTCCCAGGGTTTACCTCTACATGTACAAATCGATACATTTGAAGATCCTCGTGATGCCCAAGTTTTCCATCGAGGCTATTGTCAAATAAAAGTTTTTTGCGATAAGGTAAGTGACACTATGAAAGTAATTTAAATATATTGTGTTTAGTCTTTGATATAAAAGTAATTGACTTGTTGAGATTTTAAAGCTCAACTTTATTTGTATGAAAAATTGCGTCACATGAAAAAATTAAAAAAAACAGTGTAGGCGTCAATCAAATTACAAAAATCCAGCATAAATCCAGCTTAAATTGAAAAGAAAATAAAAAGTAAAAATTAAAATAGAAATCGAATTATTTTAGAAAAAATTGGTTTTTTTTTTATTCTAAAAATGAGTTGATTTTTAAAATATTTGTCAAAAAGTTTGTGTCTTAAGTCTTTTGTTTTATGACACAAAAATGAACTATAACCTAAAAATATTTAAATAAAAAGTTTTGTTTTAATACATAGTTTAACTTAAGAACAAACAGAATATAAAAAAAATCACTTATAACCCACTTGAAAAAGATATGCGTCATTGGTTTTGTTTATTTATTTTCATTATCACTATATATACATACATATATATATCTATACGATTATATGTCTATGCTTATTGAAGCTTCAATGCCTCATTGGGTTTTTTCTTAGGTTTTCATATAAAATGCTCCCCTGTATTTTGCTGCTGCTTTTGTTTTTGATATTGAGATCATTGTGGTGGCAATGCAATTCATTATAGCGTGCCATATATAAGACCAACTTGTTTCTCTGAGCTTAATTTAATATTTGTTGCTGATGTGACAGACTGAGTGCTGCGAGCAACTAACTTGTTATTATTCGTATATCTACATATATGGCAGCCCTTTTTGGCTTGAACACACTTCCATAACGCATGCTGCGTAACAAAACCTTTGTACATGTGTAATCGATATAACGAAAAAACTCTATTATACACACTCATGTACGTATTGTATGTATATCATAAAGTGCTGAAGCCAACAACAATGAATATCAGTTTATTGAAGAGGGGACCCTTTCCCATTTATTTTTCCATATGTTACGCAAACTTAAGAAATACAATATTTTTACATTTATGAGGCATTTTTAGTCGCTTTTTCTTTATTGGCAATACTTGATTTTATTTTTTCATTGTTGAAGTCAACAGGTAACCTAAAAACAAATTAAAAAAAAAAAAAACGAACAAGAAAAATGAAGTGTTAAAACCCTTTTCTGTTGTTCATATTTTTAAAACCTATATAAGGATTCTTTCCAGGGTTACATAACTGTGAGACAATAACAACAATTAAATACACTTGTTTCAAAGAAAAAAAATCTTTTTTTTTTAATGTTTGCTTATTTTAACAAAGTTCTCCTTTAGGGCCATAAGTAAAATTGATACTTTTGAACCAAAGAAATATTTATCATTCTCCTTTTAAGATTTCTTAAACGAAAAACTGACAAAGAATAATAAAAGTCCTTGTTTTAAAATATTAAATGAATAGTTTTCTTAAATTTTGTTTTGATTACTTTTCAATTTTAATAACCTGATATTAAACTTTTACAAATTTTCAGTTTTTATTTTAAATTATTTTTTATAATTTTGTTGTTGGTAGTATTTATTTGATCTGTTGTTGTTTTTTTTTATTGTCTTAATAATTTTCATAAGATGTATAATTTAAAACTACTCAATAATCATATGGTTTGATTGTGATTGTGATATTAAGTTAAGTATTCATTGTGATGCTTTGCCTTGTCTTTGGTTTTCCATACCATGTGATGCTTATGATGCGATGTTATCAATTATATTTGTGTTCATATAATAGTGTTTATTATGATGATACTGTTTCTCTTGCTATTGTTGTTATTGTAATGATGTAAAATTCCATTGAATTCAAATTAACGTATTGCCTTCAATATATGTATAATCAAGAAGCCCAAAGCACCAACAAAATCAAAAAGAAGAAAAGAAACCTTAATATAATTTAAACTTCAAGTTTAAAATTCTTATAAAATTTATTAAAATATATGCATTGTTTGTATGTAGTTATGGTTGTTATTGTTGTAGTCATCGTTGTTTTTTAAATGTTTTTTTATTTTTCTTTTTATTTTATTTTTTCCTCCTCAATCCCTCAATATTGTTTTAGAAAGTATAGGTATATAAAAATGTTTATATTGAATATGTGCCACTTGTTGATACTACCGATCATGATCATCATGATGGTATTGTTGTTGTAATTATTATTTTTCTATACCATTAAACTAAAACCACACCCATTTAATATATAAAAAGCATTTAACAGCCACTTTATTACACATACATATATCCCATTCACATTCAAATCACCTAAGTAAATGGTGATTTTATGTGCTCTTTTTCTTCTTCTAGAGCTTAATTCAAACTTTAAACTTTTTCATAAATTGCAATTCTAAAGAAAACAAATAACTATTTAATAGAAAATTCATAACTTAATTTAAACAAACCCACAGGAAAGTTCATTAAATTAATGTCTTATTAACGATAAAAAAATTATTTGAAATTTCTATTACAAATAAGAGTTAAAGGGATAAGATTATTGTATCAAAATAACCTTTAACATATATTTTGGTTTGTTATAAATCTGCTTACCAGGAAGTTGTTTATAATTTTATCACATGAAATGATAAATATTTTTATATTACCATAAATTTGATAAAAATTAAAAGCAACAGACAGGAAACAATCAATGTCATTAAATTTTGAAAATAATTTACATCTTTAACTATTTAGTTATTATTTGGAGTGCAGCTCTTGCAGCTAAACTTGTCTGTGATAAATTAAGAAATAAATTCAGTTAACTTAATAGTGGTTAAAATGAAAATGAAGTAGAAGAGAGACTATATTCTTTTTTTTTTTTTCTAAAATTAATGTGACATTTGTAGTTCATTAATAAAAATTACACGTATGTTGCACTTAATGAGGCGACCATAATAAATTTTACAATTTTATTGCCACAAAAATGGACACAACTTTCAACAAACAAACAAACAAACAGACAGACAAACACTCAGCATAACATCACCTAATAACAAAAACAATTAAAACGATAAGAAAACAGAGATGAACAAAGTTTTTGAGATTTAAATTGCAAAATGGAGCAGGAATAGGAAACTTTAAAAAATAATTAAGAAAAATATGAGGAAAATAATAATTATAATAGATAAAGTATATAAAAAAAAACCAAACTAATGGCAAACACGATCTGTAAAAGCATTTCTCAAGAAATTATAAATTTTGCTTAAATATTGTTAGTTGCACTTTTCTTTACACTTAAGTTTAGAAGTATTTTTTTTTTTTTTTTACCTACAACCTTAAGGTTAAGAACTTAAAAATTCTAAGAAATTGCTTAACATTTTCTAGAAAATGTATAAAAAAACTTATATTGAAATTTATACACACAGAAAAAAAAATATTTTCGATAAAGTTTCATTTAAATATTTAATCAAAATTTCTAAATTATTTCAAATATTTTTATAATAAAATAAATTACTTAAAACCAAAGTATACTAAGATATAAAATTTAAATTTTATAGAAATCTAAAAACCAATTTCAATTACGAATAACTTATCACTTATTTTTATTTATATTTAATTAATTTATTGATATATTAGGATAAATAATCAATAAATCTTCAAATCATGAAAATAAATATTCAGAGTAATTGAAAAATCAAATCATCCTCAAATGAATTTGACAAAAAATTATAATAATAATAATAATAATAATAATTTTTAAAGTATTTCGCTATTTATGATTTCGCAATAATTTTTCTTTATATTAAACTTTAAAATATTTTAATGAAAGTAATTTATACATTTAGACTTTAAACTGACACATAACAAGTTAAAGATTATTTTATTTGACTCTTAACAGAATCCAACTTACACCCCATCCAACATTGGTCAAAAAAAAAAAATATTCATATTGTCTATGAATATTTTATGAATTTTCATTTACTTTTTTTTTTGAAAAATCTTTCATAATTATCTTGATTGTAGTTGTAAAGTTGATGATGATGATGATAATATGTACAAGTTAGATGTATTGGTGTTAGTGGCTTATAATAATTACGCAAATCTTAAAGGTGATAGACCTCTTGGAGGCTTAAAAATATTTCAAAGTTTCAAGCAATTTTCTATAAAGCTCTTTTACATAAACATACAAACATCATACATTTAACAATTGCATTCTCACATACAATCTTATAAATATGTTTGTATACACACCTGCTGTTGTCGTCGTTGTTGTTGCAATTGTAGTTAATGTTTCTTATGCCAAAGAGGTCATGTTATTATGATGAGAGCAATGTCTATTATATTGTACGTATGTATGTATGTATGTATGTATGTATGTATGTATGTATGTATGTATGTATGTATGTATGTATGTATGTATGTTGTATAATTTTTATTTTTTATTTTTTTTTTTAATTAAACATTATGACGTTGATGATTGTGATGATGATCGTTTTGAGGAATATAAAGGAGAATAAAAGTTTTAATAAATTATTAAGTAATAAATACAATTTGCAATAATATACAAAATAATACAGAAATTATTTATGTAGCAGATAAATAAAATGTTTAAATAATTGAATATATAATTTTTAATTAAGAAACTATTAAGAAAATTATATTAAATATTTGAATTTTACATCGGGAGAGATTGATTTTGCGGCATGGGGTTTCTCATCAGATACGTGGTATAATAATAAGTACTAATCCATATATTTTAAACTAAATCCAGTTAGTAGTTAATCAAAAAGATATTAAAAATTCTAATTAAATCTAAAAACATAAATTTTGTTGCAAATAAAAAAAGAAAAATCACACAATAAATTTTGATTTTATTGACAAATTAGCGAAATTATTCATTTACAAATTACATAGAAATATTTAAAATATCAAAAAATCATATTTTATATACAGAAAAAATCAGAAAATAAAGTCAATTATCAAATATGTTAGTAAATTGAATGAATTCAATTAATAACTTATTTAATTCTTCACATCTAACCAAAATTATTATATTAATTACTAAGAGCTGTAAAAAATTATAATTAAAAAGTTAATTAAAACAATTAAGTGAGTGATTAAATGCATTAGAATTTTTTAATGAGAAATAAAATTTGATTTAAATTTGATTTCTATTTAAGTTTAATTTGAATATATTTATTAAATTTTAATGCAAAATTAAACAACCGTGTTTCAATAGTAAAAATGTATAACTAGAACTTCAAATATATTTGAAAATTGTCCCAAAAAAAAAAAATTAATTAATGTAATATTATGTATAAAAGACTTGAAATTCCTTCAAATTTAAAAAGTTTTATTTTAAGAATATTTTGAGTTAAAATTTTGAAATTGTATTCTGAAAATTGTACAACAATCTGCTCTACAATCAGCACAAAGTATCTTTAAATATATATGGAGTATTAACAATTTCGCAACATACTTTTAGTCAATGCTGTTAGTTGCATTCTTTTAAAGATGTGTGTCAGATCATTTACCAATCCCGATCGCTCTCGATTACATGAGGCTATAAATTCCAAATGTTCAAATATCTTTTATATACATACGTTAGAAATGGAGAAAAAAAATTTACAAAAGAAAGGAATGAATGAATGAATGAATGGAAGTAAGAAAATTTGAGGCAGGATGTATGTTGTTTGTTTGAAACAATGCTTCCGTAGCTTAACTAAAATCTTTCTTACTTTTTTAGCTTTTCTTCTTAACGATTGATTATAGATAGTCGCAATATTAGCATTTTTACCGTTACTCACATACACGCGCACACACATACACACTACCAATATCATTGAAGGAGATTTCTTGCCTGTTAAAAATTTAAAATTCAAGCGGCCATACATCAATTGTTAAAAAGAAGAAAAAAAAAAATAAATAAAAGAAAATATCTAAAATATGTAGTATATCTAGAAAATTTATAGCTTTAAAAATATAACATTCATTTGTTGTTGCTTTAGTTTTCCACACAATAAAATTCACACTTGCTTAAAGTTGAAGAAGAAGAAGAAGGATAAAAAAGGAAACCAAAGTCGACTCTTTTAAACGCTTCATTAGCAATTCTGCATGTATTATTAGCACAAAAATGATTAAGGCGTTGGTGTTGGTGTTTAGGCAAAAAAAAAAAACAAAGAACAACATACAAAACTATGTAGTTGAAAGTTTTTCCGTGAAAAAGGAAACTGCATCATTTTATTTTAAGCCACAGCTGCAATAAATTTAGTTTTCATATTAAAGAAATTATGATTGCCAGAGCTCTTAAAGCATTGGAAATTTTTAATGATAAGCTTACACGTGAGGCGGCGGGCCAGTCAGCTAGCCGACCGTCGCTAAAATTTAAAAACGGTATAAAGAGCAAAAAAAAATTAGTTGTTGGCATGTCATCTGTAGCAACAACTAGTAAATGCAACCGTTCTTTCATCTTTAATACACTTGTTGTATTCTTTAGCTAATAAACATCTCAAATTGTGTGTGTATGTGTGATTTCTTTTTTAGAAATTTATTGTGGCGTTATGCAGATGGATAAGATTGCTCTGATTTTTATATATTTTTTATACATATTGTATATTTTATTAAATAAACTTACATAAAGTATGTATAAGAAAAGAATTGTTGTTAAATTTAGACTCTTTTATTTTCTTCATTAATTTAAAATTAACACAATTACACATATTGGGGCACAAGATGGCAATGAAAAATAAATCAAATCTTTTCGTATACGTACTTTATACTTTATTTGATTTTTTTTTCGATTCATTGCTGTTCACTTCTTGTTGTAATTTTATTTAATTGTAATGTCCATGGATCATCTTTAAATGGATCTGCCTGTTGCTATGTTACTGCTACTATTGTTTTTGTTGCTGTTGCAATTGGAAATAAATGATTCCATTTGTGTGCATTTCCGCTTGATAAAACTTTTGTGATGTGGCCAACAGCATAAATGTTGAATGCGGTGAAACGCATCTAATTATAAAGGATTTGAGAAATAAAAAAGACTTAACTTGAGCTGTAGACAGCAATCGCCATTCTTTTCCTTAGTTCTACTTTTACATCTTCTCATTCTTCTTTTTCTTCTGAATCATCTTTTGTATGTCAACGGCAGCGGATTTGACGATTGTATGAATAAATCTTTAATTATACTTGTGACTGCTGTTTACACAATACAAAGAAAAAGTGGGGAGATAAAAATGATGGACAGTAAGGAAAATGACATTTAAAATGTTAATATTTAAATAAATAAAAAGTAGGAGGTTTTTTCTTAGAAGTATCGTTTAACAAACGGCGACAACAGAAATTATCGTCTAATTATTATTATAAAAATGCAAAAATAAATGATTTGAGAAATAAATTTTAAAAAGATTTATAAAAAGATAAAATATTAATATACGTTTTTCTCTTTTTATTTTGTGTCTCTTTTTTTCAGGGGGCCGAACGTAAAACCCGTGACGAAGAACGTCGTGCTGCTAAACGTAAAATGACCGCTACGGGACGTAAAAAATTAGATGAACTTTATCATCCGGTTACAGATCGTTCAGAGTTTTATACAATGCAGGATCTTACCAAGCCGCCGGTATTATTTTCACCAGCCGACGATTTGGATAAGGTAAGATTTCCAATGCATTCAAATACTACTACTAGCACATTGTCTACTACTACTACTTCCTCCACAACATCTGTTATAATACAACCATCAAATCATAATACTACTACTACTACCAATACAACTTCTCCACAACATTTAACAACTCTAACCACACATTATCATGACGTGTATCACAATAATAATAACAATACGTTTGGTAATTCTTCGCAGGGCTTCTATGGCCATGAGTCTGATGGAGCGCCAGATTTAAAAGGTGCCTCACCATTCCTCTTACACGGACAAAAGGTAGCCACACCAACATTGAAATTTCACAATCATTTTCCGCCCGACATGCAGACGTGAGTATATTGTAAAAATCAACCAAACTAAACATTTTTAATTTCGTCCAAAAGCGTTGAACTTATAATTATTTATTATTTTTTTTTTTTCTTTTTCTCTTATAATTTTTTTTTTTTTGCAATTTTAGTGATAAAAAAGATCACATTCTGGATCAAGGTTTAGCTATGGGTGAATTTGGTCCTCCCTTGAAGCGTGGACGCATGACACCACCCACCAGTGAACGGGTTATGTTGTATGTGAGACAAGAAAATGAAGATGTTTATACCCCCCTACATGTTGTGCCACCCACCACCATCGGCCTTTTAAATGCGGTAAGTTTTTCACAAAAACAAAAAAAGAATCCCCTTAATCCTCTACCAAATTCCTCTTCCCCTGTTCCAAACAACCTAAAATTCATTAATAGTTTGGCAATAAAAACAAAAAAACAAACAAACCAAAAACACAAAAACTCATAAATAACTTTAAACAAAGGTATTAAAAATAAATTACAAAAAAATGTATACAAATTAAATTTATTGCAAAATAAAAATTAAAAACAAATCATCGCCAATTAATACTTAAAAAAAGGTTTTCTTTGTAATCATTAACCATGGTTCTAAACATTTTGGTTTCGAATTGGCCTAAGAATCTATAGATAAATAAATAAAGAGAAACTCAACTAATACTGCAAAAACTAAAATGTATGAACGTTTTCTTTTATTTTTTGTTTCTTTTACTTATACATAAGAAAGAACTAAAAACAATTAAATCCTGTAACCAGGGTCTCATTCTCAATGTTAATTATTACTATTATTATTATTATTAATTTTAACTATAACTGTAACCCACTAAATATAAATAAATTTAAAAATTAAAAATCATTTTTAAAATCACTATTCACCACCACCAAACAAACTGCCAATAAACCAGATCTTTAATTGTCTCTTAAAATTATCATCAACATTTCAAAAACTCAATACAATAAAACAACAAATGTGTGTGTAATTAAACAATTATGGTCTAGAGCATAATAATTATTAAAAATATATATTAAACCAACAAATAAATAAACTAATTCTATTTAATTAAAATTTTAATTTACAAAAAAAAAAAAAAAAAAAAAAAAAAATCACTCAATCACTATGAAAAGCACTTGCATTCTAAACAAAATTACTCAACACCTCTTTTTTTTTTGCTCTCTTATACTCGTTGTGTATTTGAAAATTGTGAAAAAATAAACATATATATGTGTATGTATGTATATATGTATGTATGTATCTATGGTCATATATTTAATATTTATTTAAAATGTATTTATTCATTTAAACTCACTTCCCGTATTCCTGGAAAAAAAGAGTGAGTATTTGTATAAGGCCTCTCCCCCACCAAAAAAAAATATATATATATATATATATATATATATATATATATATATATATATATATATATATATATATATATATATATATATATATAATATTAGTTTTTCAGTTAATNNATGATTGCAATATATGATTCCAGGTTACAATAAGTATATTTGTATGTTATCATTATTCTGATTACTTTTAATCATTTCCTCATCATCAAATGATGATTCGGTTTAATCATATTCATTTTTATCATTTTATAATCCCATTTTATTATATGCATAAACAAATTTTATCATTTAATGTTCTTATTTTACCATATATATGAATCAATTTTATCATATATATAATCCCATTTTATCATATATAATCCCCGAGTTTTCAATACTGAAAAGTTTTAAAATAAAGCACATTTATCTGCATTTTTTTACATCATTTGTTTATTGAAAATATTTCTAATTGGTTTAAAATTATTATTTAAATGAACTGACAGCCCTTAAAAAACATGAAAGAAAATGTAAAATTTGTCTATAAAAATAAAATAAATATAATTAAATTTTTTACAACTTTCAACTCATTATATCTATTTAATAAAAAACAGTAATAATAAAATCAACTATTGTAGTTATTAATATTATCATTTTGATGATGATAGTTTTTCAAATCCTTCGTTTGATCACAAAACTTTCCATATCACTTGAAAATTTAATTATCTTTACATTTATATGTTGTTGTCTCATTGGTGATATGAATGTTGATATGTTATCTAATAATAAAGATATAACCCTTTTAACAAATCTATTCTCTGAATTCTATATGTATTCCCGCCACAATCTAGTAACAAGACCACAGAGTAATACTTCTATTGATTGTGTTTTTACGAATATAATTAATCCATATTACGTACATTCCATTGAAAATAAACTAAGTGATCATAATATGATTAGTTTCTGTATTGAATTAGAAGAAATGAAGAACGATCCAGTTGTTGTGACGAGATACAAGCTTGATTATGGCAAATTAGAAAGTTATTTGGAAAATAATTTTCATATAACTCAATCCACTGCGAATGCAAATGAATCCTGTAAAGAATTGATGAACGTATTTACTGCAGCGGTAAATCATAGCATGATTATAAACACTAAAAGTATAAATGTACATAAAAAATTAACACCTTGGATTTCAGACAATTTAACATGTATAATTTCTCTAAAAAGAAAGTTGCTAAAAGTGCGAAGGAAAGATCGTAAAAATCAAGCTATAGATGAACGCATAAAAAGATTAAGTAAAATCATTAAGTTATGTAACAAAAAACTTATGAATGATTATTATATAAATAATTTAAAATCTTTTAATAATGATTCCAAGAAAACATGGCATTTTTTGAATAAAGTGCTTGGTAGGAATAAAAGTGGCATAAAATACCTTTTAAATCAAGATGGAACATTACTTACATCAGACGATGAAAAAGCCAAAGCTTTTAATAATTATTTTATTGATACGGTTGAAAATATTCAAACCGGATTTCAGTCATACTCAAACAATACTAACATCTTAAACACCTTAAGACCTGAAATAACAAATTTTAAATTGCGGAAAGTGTGTAACGATAAAATTGATGAGATATTAAATAGTTTACAAAGGAGAAAAAGTCCTGGTTATGACAATATTACACCTAATATGCTAATAATTAAAAAAAATTTGGTTGTTAATACATTATCTAATATTTTTAATAAAATGGTGGAAGAAGGTACCTATCCTGATGTTCTTAAAATACACAAAGTTATACCCTTGCCTAAAATTTCTAATTCATATCATATTGAAAATTTTCGCCCGATTTCAATATTGTCAACTATAGATAAGATTTTTGAGAGAATTATCTTTGAACAATTCTCTAAATATTTGGAAGATAATAATATTTTATTCCAAAATCAATTTGGATTTAAAAAAGGTATTGGGACTGAAGATGCAGTAATTACGATAATTGATTATATATGTAGTGAACTAGATGCTGGATATGTGGGTGTGGCAGGTGTGTTCTTTGATTATTCAAAAGCTTTTGATTTGGTTAATCATGATATCTTAATAAATAAACTTCGAATAATTGGTGTAGTAGAGAAAACATTAAATATGTTTTGCCATTTTTTA
>MINK01174626.1:0-11807 GCA_001735545.1 Phormia regina
AAACCACAGCAGATAGAGCCAAGAGAGTGAAAATCTGTGATCACTCACATTTCCCAACAAAATTTCATCATCGATTAAAATTCGTTTAAAAATAATTATTGTTAATATGTAAATATTAAAGTTAAAAAAAAGTTGTTTTTGCGAGTGGCTGACTGACTTGACTCTTTTTAAGCATTGAATCTTAAAATATTTTCCCAAATATAGAAACATACAAAATGTTGAATTATTATATGTGTATTGATGTGTGCGACTTTGTAAGTACCCACCAGTTCGCCGAACTAGTTCCGTAACGTCGATTTCATTAGCCATTAAGAACTACTACTAGTTACTCTTCAACCCACTCATAATATTTTTAACGGATGAATTTAACATGGGGATATTATTGGAGATGACCAATTGGTAAACCCTTGCATTACTATTCACTATTAGTTTAGAAGGTAACAATTCTCTAATCTCTGGGGTTGACCTTCTAATCTTCCGCTTTTTAGGTGTGTTTTAACCACTCTCTTGTTTAAAATCTTGTTTTGTGCTGCCCTTCAATTTCTGTGCCAAGAACTTATGCTAAAACACTAACGCGGATCTCTGCATTATATGCAGTTAGAGAATTGGTAATTTATAATATAGATGTTGATGAGTTAAGAGAAAACGTGTCGACACAATTTAACCTGCGATAGTTTTATGTTATTAAACATTATTAAGGAATATTTTTTGAAAATTGCGTAAATTATGAGAAAAATTTCTTTTATTATAAGGCACAACATTGTTCCACAGTCTAGATATGCTAACCGTAAAAGATCGATGCATGTAGAGTGCTCGGGATGAGTGTGTAAAACTCATCAAATCTTGCAAATAAATAGGTTAACCAGATCTTTCTATTTTATAAGACAAGCTTATTAATCGCAAATTGATAAAATCATTAAAATTCATGCCCAGAAAATCTCTAGCCTCTACAGAAACATGATTATAAATTTCTAATTGGTATACAAATCTTATTACTCTGTTAAAACACTTCCTAAGTTTATCAATATTTATACCAGTAGTGGAGGAGTAAATCTCAATGCCATAGAGAAATATTGGCATTATCAAAGTCTTAGCAATTAGTTTTCTGATATGAAATGGAAAAAAGCAACCTAAGGAGGTGACCCTTCTAAGCGTTAGCGAAACCTTCGATATCATATTTCTTATATGATTTTCGAAAGACATCTGATCATCCAAGTAAAATCCTAAGGATTTACAGTTTGACACATATTCAATATTTATACCATCTAGAGTTAGTATAGGCAAACTTCTAATATAACTACCAAATTTCATACTATATGTTTTTAATGGATATATAGATAACTTGTTATCTCTTGACCATTTAACGATGTTTCCCAAATCATTATTAAATTGATTAACAGAATTAGCTTTTTTACAAAAGCGCTGGTTTTAAAACGGATTTTATTATTTAGTAGAGCAGGATTTGTAGTTTTTATAAATCGATAAATCTGATTTTGGGGTTTTGGTTAATCGGCAACACCTAAACTTCGAGTAACTATTTAAAACTGCTATCTGAAATGATTCAAAATTTTATGCTACACCCTATATTTAGTACCAATATTTGTATAATAAGTAGTAAAATTGATTTATAAAAACTACAAATCCTGCTCTACAAAATAATAAAATCCGTTTCTAGCAGGCTAGGTCCATATTAAAACCAGCGCTTTTTTAAAAAAAGTTTATGACAAAGATTTTACAACTTGTCATAGTAGGCTAAAAAATTATATGTCAAATATTTCTGCATTTTATTCTTAATAAAAAAGGTTATGTAGTATTTTATCGGAATATGTTAAATTAAAGAGCTATAGCGCAATAGAGATAATAGTTACTTTTAAGCCTTGTTTTGGGACAAAGGTCAAAGTCGACTGGACGGTTTACGACCGATTGACCCAATTTTGGCACACATATTATTTTTATAGCCCCATCTACCAGAAACTGTCGGTGGAGCAAGCAAAATCAAAACTTTTGTATTCTTTTTTTATTTTAGCGATAGGCACTATTCTAGCAATTTTCCAATTACTCGGGTATACGTTGGTTATAGATATGCGTAAGAGGTTTAACTATATATGGCACTATAGAACTATATATAGCGTAAGAATCTAATAAATAATCCATCAGATCCAATAGATTTTGATCTAATGCCAGCTATTGCCTCAATAACATCAATTTCATATATTCTCCCAAAGTTGAAGCCAGAATTTAGTGTACTATCAAATTGATTTGTGTCTACAATAGTGTTCATTAATATCATCAAAAATTTCACTTACACTCTTATTGACAATACCTGTTGATTTTAGTATTTTCCAAACACTAACACTACTAAAATACCGTTCATACGATCTCCGTCTAATTCCTCTTATAACAGATTTTAATTTGTTGCGATATTTACAAAATACTTTCCAACGCTCGCTATCATTTCTTTTCTTATAAGCTCTAAATGCCAAATCCCTTAATTCTCTTTCTTCACGTATCTCTCTGCAGTTAAACCTTATAAATCTTCTTTTGATTGGAACATGTTCATTATATAAATTTAAGATAAAGGAGTTAAATTGCGCAACTTGAAAATTAGTGTCGAACGTCCTGTAAATGCTTCCCCAATCTATTAATTGTACATCTCTTTCACAATTGGCTGAAACACACTATTCGATATATACTCAACAGGTAGTGAGATAGATATATAAATTAAAGCATGATGCGAATTAAGTGCGAGAATCTGAAATTGCTCCGATAATTTAACCATTTTTATCAAAGAAACCAAAAAAAAATCTATTAGTTTTGTGACTTTGATCACACTTTGACGTACATAAATCCCATTTTTGTTTGTGTCATAATAATTTCTGAAACAAATGTGCTTTAAAAATACAAAGAGCACGGTGCCATATTTTTATGAGGATCGGTCCATAATTGACCATATATTCTATAGAAGAAATTTCCATAATATAAAATAATGATGTAGATATTATATGGTTGGTGTAGGCAGATTATAGCTATCTATTTATTTTTTTTTACTTTATATTTATTATATATTAGGACAACGTTTTTACCAATTTTTTGCCAGTTGGTCTCTTACTACATTACATTTCAATAGCATATTCAAAAATCAATTAGTAATAACGAATTTCTATATAATCATGTCTGTTTCTACAAGCAAACATAATAATTTTTTGTCACTGAAAGATTTGTTGCAGCAAACTTCTCAATTGTCACTTTAAAACTTTAAACGGCAACATTAAACATTCTCTATTATTTATTTCGCTAGTGAAATGTAGTGCAGAATGTGGCCGTTTATCAACCAATTGCACTACCAAAAATAACTATTGAATCGTCTAGTAATCGTAGAGTAAACAGAGAGGCGAAACTCTCGATTGACAATTAAACAAAATATGTACAAAACATTGTTGTATTATTTATGTTTTTCACAATTACTTTCGCCTCTTGTTCCTCTTTGATTAAAACTGTTAAACACATAATAAGTATTTTGTTATATGAACACACAAATCTGCATACAATGGATTATATACACACACACACACACATAAATACATACATGAAAATATTTTAAGTCCTTAAACTATAAATCGCTAGTAGATAGATAAATATATACTTAAACAATCACACATATATATACTAATATCATTCATACATTCTACCATAAGAAAATAAATTTCAACCAGTTGTTGATGGGGATTTTAATGTGTATATTTAGTATATGTCAGTTGTATTTCAATGTGTATATATATTTGTAGCAGTATATTTGTTTGTAAACTATTTTTTGTAATATTTCACACAAGTGTAACAATGTAGTATTACTGACAATAGTTATTGAATGTATAATGTGAAACATCATCGTTACTGTGATGCTGATGTTGTATAAATGTGTATATATATATATATATATATATATATATATATATATATATATATATATATATATATATATATAATTGTTTGTATTGAAGCGGAAACGGAAACCAGACAACAACATTAAATGTAATTATTTCAAATAAACAAGGGATAATGTACACACCAATATATTTTTAATATTTTGTTAATTATGTTCACAGATTCATTTTTAAATCTAAAGAATTTTAACACCTTTCTGTTAGCCTTTAGAAATAATAATAAACATAATTGTAAAAAAAGATTAATTTGAGAAAATATATATTTTCAATTTTTATGATTTTGAATTCAATTATAATTTTGAAATAAAACTTTTATGTTTATTGGGTTCTAAAAAACACCGATTTAGTAAACGATTTGTTTGCATGAAAGTGTGTTTTCTTTATATATTTGAAGATCGACCATTGCGATACATTAAAATATATAATTATTGGAAATTCGTGTTTGTCGTTTGATTTCCGTGTGTGCTTATTATTGCTCAACAGCAATGATAATGTTGAAGGAAAAAAAAATCAAAAATCTATAAAATTCATCGAATTTACAAATGTACTACAGAAACAGATATTAATGTGTGTGTATTCGTATTAATGAAAGATAGAAATGTTTATTTAAAAAATTTAAAATTAGATTTACAAACTTTTACAAAATATGAGACGAAAAGTGAAATTAAATTGCTCACTCAAAAATTTTAGTGAAGATATTTGTGTCTTGATATTTGTATCTTTTTTGATGTATTTGTTAACCGTAAGTAATAGCGATATTTTTATGGGTATCGGGCAGTATTTTTGGAAATAAATCTTTTTATCGGCTTCTATACAAACTAATTAAATATTTTTTTTTTACAAGTAGTATTTGGTATCTAAAGTTGACAATTTATAAAAAAAAAGTTAGCGAAATGTAATTTGATCGCAGAAATTTAGCATTTTGGTGTATTTTTTTTAATAAAGTTAATATTTGAATTTTATAAAATTTAATCGAATAGAGATATTTAACTGAAATTTCAGTATAGTATATATAAACTTATCTTAAAGAATTAAAAACTCCTACATTTTTACATGAAAATACCCAAAATTGCAATCCCTAAAAATTTACTTAAAAATTTACATTGAATATATATGAAAAAATCAGCTTTGTAATATAAGATCTTAACTAAAAAGGAGAAAAAAATCATAAAGTTTGGATAGTGCAGTCTACATATTTATCCCAAGCGCCTTTTTGCTTTTTATAGCCTACACCACCATAGGTGATTGGGGTATTATGTGTTTGTGCAAATATTGTAACACAGAGAAAAAAATCTTCTTCTCAAGTATACCGTTCGGCTCAGAGTCACATTTTGAGTCGATTTAACCATGTCCGTCCGTAAATCTGGTGGGCTGGCTGTCCATGTAATGCTTGTGCGCAAGGTACAGGTCGCAATTTTAGAGATAATATCATGAAATTTGGTACATATGATTTTTTTTGGTACAAGGATACTCAAAAATACTGTAAAAATTTAAATATTTTAATGAAATTTAACACAAATAAGTTTTATGTAGGCATAAATCCAAATGTGACAAATTTCATGAAGATCGGTCCATAATTGGCCATAGCTCCCATGTATAAATCCTATAAAAATGTTAGTATTAACATGTAAATCTTTGTGTAATAGTATTTTTTATTTTACACTTAATAGAAGTATACGTCCATAATTGGCTCCTTCCCGAATTGTGGTACACATAGGCAATGGTGTAGGGATAATATAATCGGGCTTGACCGACTATAACTTCTTTTCTCGTTTGGTTATTATTTTTGAAAAAAAAGAACCCACAAATTTAAATTTCTACTTCAGATTATTATAAGATTTTAACGGACTCTTATTTTATTATGATTCTTTTAAAAATTTTACGGGCAATATTATTTTCGTCAAGATAAGGCAACTAAACGAGGTAAAAACTTATTTATTACCGAATTTCTTTTAAAGTAAAACAGATAAACTTTACTTGTTAGCATATTATTTGTAAAGATTTACATGGGCTATCAACATATATATAACATTTTTTCTCTGTCATATCATTTTGATTTTTCATAAAAATATGCACTAAAATATAGAGTTTTATACGCATTTCATATGCGCTAAAAATGAAAGACACGCTCTAAAAACGCGAAAATATCATCTTAAAAAGCTAAAAATTCATTTTTTCAATAAGACAAATAAATCAATTTTTTACAATATTCTCACAAATAGAAAGGCTAAGATAGACAGACCATAGTCTGCCTTTATTTTTATATTTTTTTAGATTTTTATTATTTTACCAAAGTTTCAAAAACTCCTAAAAAATATCTTAAAACTAAAAATAAATAAATATATATATATATAAATAAATAAATAAATAAATAAATATTCTTTATAAACCACAAGATGGAAAAATATGCAATTAAGACTTAAATATGCAAAAATATACACTTAAAATCATAGACAAAATGCTTTATTTGCTCTGAAATATATAAATATCTTATCGATACAATTGCATATTTGAGGTTTTCCTGCTCATTAGTATTGTGTTTACAAAATTGACTGAGACATCTCGAGACGCGGTTTGTTTATTTTTTATCATTTTATAACTGTATGTAATTTATTATTAACTTTATAATGATTTCTTTTGACAACTACAACTCTTTTATGGTGTAATTATTTAATATTAAATTACACAAAGCAACAAAATCGAAAAAAAAATTAAAGGCTTGAAAAACCATTTAACAATTTTGATGTATTATGGTTCCAGTAGTCAAAATATGGTTCAAATTTTAAATTCTATGAAAGGTTTTTTTTTTATTTTTTTCTAAAATTATAATTTTTTTACGTTTTTCCTCTATAATCTCTTTTAATCGGCTCAGTAGTTTCGGAGTTGTAATAAAAAGTTAAACAATAAATATAATTTTTTATGTGAAAATAGTACAAATAACCAAAAATCGAAAACGGTGATATATCGATGAATTTGAAAAGAATCAATAGACTTTTATAATCGATATCTCATTTTGTTGCTATTACATGTGGCTTTACGATAAATCAATAAATTTGAACAGTTTTTGCCGTTTTCGATTTTTTATGATTTTTCAACCAAAAAACTTGCTATTTTCACATAAAAAATACATATATTTTTTGTTTAATTTTTTTATTATAACTCCGAAACTAGACTGAAAATGCCAATCATTAATTTTTTTCCAAGAATTATTTAAATTAATGTAAAAATCCATAGCTCTAATGAAAAGATTCATTAAAATTCAATGAAAAAATTAACCCCATTAAGAACATTACATTGAAACAAATAATAAAATAATAACAATAATATCAGTTAATTAGATAATTGATTTAACATATTAGAACATTGAATTCGTTTATTCAATGTACTAATACATTGTTTTAATTAAGAAGAATCATTACACAATGAACAAAATTATTGAATAAATGAAATATTTCATTAAATTACCTTAAAATAAATACTTTCTAACGGGAAATAAAGTAAACAAAAACAATGTAGTTTGTTTTTATTTCTTGTCAAGAGATGACGCGTTTTAATTATAAGACAAATGAATTCAATGTTTTGTTAAGAATCAGCATTCTTAAAAAAGTAAATACAGGGCAAACCGAGCAACACAACGGACTACACAAAATAGGAAATTGAAGATTTTCCTTCTTAACATGTAAGTATAATAAAGTTAATGGTTGTTTTAAAAAGTTTTTAAAATTATATATATTTAACTTATATTTGCGTAGATAAAACAATTAAGACTCAGATCAGCTCGCAGAGAGTTTCGAAAAATGTTGTGAATTAAAAAACCAAGAGGATTATATTCGTAAGTATTCATAATTATATATAAAATAATTTAATTTTATTCTTTATAAAATTATATTACAGACTGATCAAGACTACAACTTGTGAACATCATGAAATGCTTGTTTTATATTTATGACATCTATACTAAGACTAAAATATTATTATATTCGATTATATAGAGTCAATAACATCATTTTATTTAATATAAAATAAAAACCCAAAATACAAAGCAATTAATTTCAATGTACGTTCACTGGAATTATTTATTGTTTTTAATGAACGCTTTCATTGATTTAAAGTTTTATCAATGAACAATTTTAATATTAATGTGTGGCAATACATTGTTTTAATAAACCTGTACATAGGGTCAAAATTAGTGTACAAATTCATTGTAACAATTAACTTTTTCATTGTATTTATGTACCTTTTTGGTTTAGTGTATGGGAACTATGTTCAATTGTGAACCAATCTTTATAAAATTTTGTATAAATGTTTCTACTTGCTGGGAACTTCTTTTTACCGAATTTCATTAAAAAATTCTTACTTGTTGAAACTCTATTGTGAGTGGACATTTGTATGGGAGCTATGTGTAATAATGGACCGATCATAATAGACTTAGTCTACTGGAACATAAAAGTCCCATTAATCAAATCTCATTAAATTATCTTCAAAATTGCGAGCTGAACTTTGTGCACAAAGATACAGATGGATGGGCAGACATCTTTAGACCAATTTAAAAAGTGATTCTGAGTCGATTTTTATACCTTAAGGAGGGTGTTGGATAATTGTTTCTATGTGTTATAAACATTAGCATTATAAATATTGTAAATAAATAAATAATTAAAAATAATAAGGTTTATTAAACGATTAATCAAATAACAAATATATATTCCAATTACTTTTTATTTCATCAATTACCCAAATTAAACAAATTTCATATTCAAAATATTTCTAATCCTTTTACCAAAATAAAAAAATAGACTTCTATAAATTTTACTTATTGTGTCAGTTAATAAATTAATTAAATATAAACTAAAACATAGTGATAATTTTATTTTCAATTAATAAAATAATAACAAATTATAACAAACCATAAAAAGTTATATTGATTTTAGTCCTTAAAAAAAAAATGCCAATAAATCATTTAAATATATATTTTCTGGATCGTAGTTAGTTCTAATCGATCTAGCTATATACGTCCGTCTGTCTGCCTGTCAGTAGTGGGACGAAATTTAGCTCAAATATTTATCTTACACAGAAAAAAGTAAATATCGACTTCAATTACGAAATTACTTATATTAATTAATTTTTAATTGATTTTGCTCTAATTACTAAATTGATAATATTAATAATTACTATAATAAATTTTTTTTATTACTGATTTTTATTTAATAGACATAATGAGTTGAAATTTGTTAAAAATTTACTTAAATTTACTTTTATATTTTTTAACTTCAAGCTTTTGACAATAAATAACTTCAATAAATAATTTTTTGATTTATTTTTTTTTTTTAATTCTACTTACTACTTTTGAGTTCATATTCCAATTCATAAAAAAAAACATACCTGTAAAAACAATAAAAATATAATAAATTAATATTATGGCAAATGTCAATATCATTAAAGAAACCAACAGAAAAATATATATTACTCCAGCTAATTTAATTAAATATTTAAAGCTTCCTAACAAAAGTGAAAGGTTAGATTTTATTTGTTTAAAAGATATAACAAAAAAATTAACAAAAAAATATAAAATTATATTTATGTATACTTTACTTTTACCCAGCACTGTTTATACATTTAAAGAAAAAATATCAAAAGTTGAGATTTTTTTCTCTAGCCAAGTCCTGCGGCTAAATTCATTTTAATGGATTTTTTTTGTGATAAAAAAAAAAAAAACAATAGAAAACATAACACAATGATGTGAAGTTTAAGTATGACCTTTGGCTATGTAGGGGATAAACATATTTTGTAGGTTATATTTTATTTTGTTGTTTTAAAGATTTTAGGAAAATATAATTTAATAATAATAGAAGAAATATAACAAAGAAGAGAAAAATATTTAATTTAAAATCAAATCTTTACTTGTTTACCCAGCACTGTTTATACATTTAAAGAAAAAATCAAAAGTGAGATTTTTTATCTCTAGCGCAAGTCTCGGCTAAAATTCATTGTTAAATGGGATTTTTTTGTGGAAAAAAAAAACAATAGAAAACAATAACACAAATGATGTGAAAGTTTAAGTTATGACCTTCTGGCATGTAGGGGATAAAAAATTTGTAGGTTATTATTTTATTTTGTTGTTTTAAAGATTTTAGGAACATAAATTTAATAATAATAGAAGAAATATACAATGAAGGAGAAAAATATTGTAAATTTAACATCAAAATTTTATTAAATATTTAGGTTTATTTTTCAAAGTTTAAAGGTATAAATTTTTAATTAACAGAAATGGTTTGAAGCTTTACAATTAATTAGAAAAAAAAAAAAAAAAACTAATAAAACATATTTAACGCAATAAAATAATTTTTTTTTAATTTAAATCTCCACGTACAGCTAATTTTGTATTGCTCCAGATTTTAAAAATTTGAATATATCAAATAAACATTCGGCATCAATAAGTACTTCCTTCCAATGAAAAGAAACAAATTGGACTTCATGACTTTTTAATTCAGTTTTTTTTTTTAGTTCCTTTTGTAACTTCACAATAACATAGAATTAAATTTATATTTAGTGTGAAGTGGTTTAGGAATATATATCACATGGTGGAGAGCCAGAAGCTTCGAAAGTTTGGAAGCACCTAAAGAATATAAGTTATTTGAAAAATTCGCCAAGAATTCTTCAAACCATGGACCCAGGAAAAAATTTAAATATTTGGATTTCAGGCATAAATGTTTTATATTTGAGCTGAAATAAAAATTTAAACCATTAAAGATATTTAAAAACTTAATTTTTCTAGAATTAAGCGCACTGCAGGCAAATATTTTTTAAGCGAAATATAAAAAAATTTAGATTTGGTTGTGCGAATTAATACACGAAAAGTTTAAACTTATGAATTTTTTGAAAATAAAACTTTTAAATTTTAGCCTTTTAAAGCTATATTTAAGAATCAAAAATACTAAAAACATTAATATTTTGTTGATTTACATATAAAAAAAAATTAATTAAGAAACTTTTTTCGAGAAATTGCGAAAGAGTTTGGATAGGGGGGCTAGGAGGGATAAAACTTCCGATTTCATTAACACGCAATTTATGTAAGANNNNCTTCTTTTGAGAGCATTAAAAAAATTATATAAAAATATGTCAGAAATAAAAGAATATTACTACGTTTTTAGAAAATAACTCCAAAAATGTAATCTGTAATTAAATTTGTATTAAAATAAAGAATTTCGATTATTAAACGAATTCTCTGAGATATTTATATTGTATAATAACTCGAGAAAAGGTAAACTGTATAAGTCAATATAACATTATTTTTATTTGCTCAACAGTTTGTAGTCAGAAATCGATTCAGAAATAAGTATCGAAAAAAAAAATGTTTTATTCAAAATAGAATTTTTTTCTTGAAAGATTTCCTTAAACAAATTAAAATGTGAAGAATTTAAAACTTTATTGTAAACTAATAATTCTAGGGATAAAATAGATTAATATATTGTCGAGCTAATCACTTTTTTCTATCACGTCCTGATTTCTTTTCATGGGAATGACTACTATCACCACCTCGTTTAGCGATCAATTTAGTAAAACTAGAGAACGAATATAAATCTAATAAAAATTTCTATTAGATATTCCTTGAAAACTTTGCTCAGTAGTTTCTTGAAGTAAATTCTAAACGAAACAACTTTCTCTAATCGATCATTTTATAGATCAAATATAAACCTATTTTATAAAACTAGTATTTCGCAATTAGCGAAATTTCACCATTTTTCATTCCAAAGCTTTGACCTTAGAACATTGATAGGCACAAAGAGAGAATTTACAAATTTATTGGTCGTCCTGTCGTGTATTAGTTTACATAAAAATTAAATTTAACTTCCAAAGAATCTGTTTTTC
>MINK01174629.1:0-10607 GCA_001735545.1 Phormia regina
AACATTTTATAATTCCAAAACATTTCTTTACTTACCTATAAGTAGAAGAATTAAACGCGATCACTAAAGGGTTGATATCACTTTCTCCTGAATTATAAATAATTTTTGTTTAACCCCAATATATAAACAGACGGAAGGACGGACATTACCATTCTGCCAAATTTACGCTTATTGCTAATAGTGATGTACATTTTATTTACTCGGAATTCCACTTTTTTTTCTTATAAAAAATTGGTTTTAATAAAAGTCTTTAAAAATTATTTACTTTAAAATAATTTACTTTAAAACTTTTATAATTTATAATTGGAAGATGTTTTGTGCAGACAGACGGACGGACATTGTCATCTATTAAAAATTTTTTAAAAATATAAAAATGCATTTATTGACTTGATTATCAAAATTCGGGTATAAAATTTTTGTATTTGCCCTTTTCAACACATTTAACCCAAATATATAGACGGAAGGACAGACATTGTCATTCCAATAAAAATTACTTAATAATTCAAAAATTATGCACAATTTTCGACGCATTTAACCCAAATATGTAGACAGAGGGACAGACAGACAAACGGACGGACATTACCATCCAGCCAAATTCAGCCTTAAGACTAAAAAGAGCCAAAAATTTTATTGTTTCGGAATTTTACTTTTTCTTCCTAAATAATTATTTGCTATGAAACAATTAATTCAATTCAAAATTAAAACATAGATATGTACAAATACCTTTTATAATTGAAAGATGTTCCATTACAATTTTTAGCAAAAGAAAACAGATTTCTAGGGAAATTTCTTTTGCTATAAGAGACACTTTTATCCCAATGTGACTGGTTTTATATAAAACTGACAATACTATTCCCTATCAACGATTCTTCCAACAATATTTGTTTTATTCTTCAAATATTTCTTTTTTAATATTTTTCCTTATAAAGTGTTGGTTGCAGCATTGGCATCAACAGCTGCTGTTTCCGTTTCTTGCTACTCTGTGATCAAAAACACTCACACACACATACACATGAAATACTAACGCCATTTATTCTTTCTACAGCAGCAAAGTACACCAAAGGCCTAAACGTTATTTTTTTTCATTTTTTCGTTTTCCCAACCAAAGAGTGAGAGTGCCTATGGTTCTTTTTCTACCCTCTGGTATCATTCAAACACAAAATACAAGTTTTTTTTTGTTCCCGATTTCTTCTTTAGTTTCATGGCTGATACACTTGTTTGTTTTAGTGATGTGTCTTTTACCGGATTGTATTCCGGCAGAAAAGTTGCCTGCCTATCATGCCAGAAGTGTTTTTGCCTGGATGGTTGGTTGGTTGGCTGACTGGTTGGCAGTTTGAATGTTAGTTTATTTTGTGGCAGTGTTGAGATGTGCATGTGTATATGTGTTTGTTTATTCTTTGGCTCACATGCAACGTCAACTTTTTTTTCCACTTCATTGCAATTTCAACTATTCCCAATTGTCTGGTTTTATGATTGTTCTCTTCTATAAGGATATCTAGATGTATGTATATGTGTATGCAGGGAATGTCCTTGTGTGTATATGTGTGTGTAATAGTAGTAAAAGTTTAAGTTGTATTTTATTTGTTCATTTGTGCTTGTATGTATGTGTGTAAACATCTCTTTTTTGTTTATTTTCTTGTGTATATGTGTTTGTTTAAGTTTGATTTTTATTTCCTTTTTTTTTAAGAAAAAATTTCGCTTTCGTTTGTAATTTTCTTGATTTTAAAAGAAAATTAAGAAAAAGTTTTTTTATTTTGAAACAACTGTTTATAGAATATAAGTAAAAAATAAGTAGAGGTTTCAAGAGTGTTGTATATACGATAGTAATATGAAAAGGTTTTTAAAAAATGCCTAGAATCAACGTGTTTTCCTTTCTTGAAAATTCCTTTTTAGCCTGATCTCGTCTTTCGTCTATAGTTTTATTTATAAACTGTTGACTTTTATTATTTGGCAGTTCGTTTAGTTTATTTTATTTCAGTTCATTGTTCTTCTTTTTTTTTCATTCTCCCTTTTTTCTATAATGAAATATTTGTGCTTTGTGGCGTATACTTGTTATTAATTTTTTGATAATGAAAAGTTTCTTTACAATGTTTTCCTTCTTTTTTTTTTGTACTATAATGACGTTATTTAAGTTATCTTTGGAAAATATTTAATAATGAGTCTTTAAAAATATTAAGACCTAAAACTATTTAAAGTTAATAAAGAAAAGTGAACACTTGAAATGTAATTTATTAAGTGAAAGTGGAATTTATTTAGAAGTAATTGAAAACTTTGTTTTAATTAAAACATGTGATAGTAGTTATGTATAACAAAAGCCTAGAAAAATAAAGTTTATTAGAGGCCTTAAACTGAAGCTGAATAGGGAACCTCAAGAGCTGAGGTTTATATAGGTAGGTTTAGAAACACATACAATTGAAATTTAATACAGACTTTTATACAACCAAAAATTAAGGACATATTAAACTTTAAAAAAATCACAAGACTATGCTCAAATTAATTCTCCATATTAAGAAAGTCAAATTTCGTTTTCCTATTTAGGGGGATTAATATCAATGTTATTAAATCATTTCACTATTGTGAAGCAAAAAACAAAATTTTACAATAAAAATAAATGCAATAGTTCTTCTTAATATACACTACGAGTCCACAAACTTAGTGCTTCAAATTATGCATAAAATGTTTTAGTTTTCCACGGAATTCGGGAAAGATTTGTATAATTGTTTCAAACAGTTTTAATAAGAATTAGGAGAGAATTGCGACCACTATACATCAATATATTTTGAACTAATTTTGAATATATTATTTTTTTATAACTGGCTCCAAAGGTATTGAAATAAATTGTCCACCAACCTTCCAGAAACTCGCTACAATCTTTCATCAACGATTTTTTAAAGTAGCTAGTTGAATGCCATGTCAAAGTTCTCATAATGCAAGGAATTATACAACATTTAGCCCAGTTTTTGAGGAAGAACTATATTAAATTAGAAATACTATACTCATGCTTGCATATCTTTGAAATGATCGATTATTGAAGGACTATTACTATACTGGCATTTCAAAATCTTAGAAGACTATAGAAATTTTAAAGGCTTTATAAACAATAACTGGACCAAAAGTGAACCAGAATTGAACTGGAACTGAGCTAGGAATAGAACTGAACTAAAACTCGACTGGAATTGATCTAGAACTGAAATAAAACTCAACTAGCAACTCAACTAAAACTCAATTAGATCTAAACTAGAGAACTGAACTGGAATTGAACTGAACTGAAACTGAACTAGAATTGAACTGAAACTGAACTTGAATTGAACTGAAACTGAACTAGAGTATTGAACTAGCACTAAACTTTGAGTAAACTGAACTAAAACTGAATTAAAACTAAATTAAAACTGAACATGAACTAAACCAGAACTGAACTAGAAATGAGTTAATACTTAACTAGAACTGAATTAATATTGAAATAGGACTACGATAGAATTGAAAAAAAAAAAAAATGAAATAAAACGAAATAAAACGAAAGTAAAACTAGAACTGATGTATAACTAAGCTAGAACTGGACTAAACTAGAGAACTCAACTATAAACCAACTAGAACTGAACTAGAGAACTGAACTAAAACTTAACAAGAAATGGACTAAAACCGAATTAGAATTGAACCAGAACTGAGCTAGCACTAGAACTGATCTAGAAATAAACTGGAATTGATCTAGAACTTAACTATAGCTAAACTGGAATTGATCTAGAACACAAAACACAATTAGAAGTTAACTAGAGAACTGAACTAGAACTAGAGAACTGGAACTGAAATAGAACTGAACTAGAAGAGAGCTAGATCTAGAGAGCTAGAACTGAACTAGCACTGAAGTAGAAGTGAAATAGATATCAAATAGAACTGAATGAACTGGAAGTTAAACTGAACTGAATTCGAACTTCAGAAGTAGAAGTGAACTAGAACTGATGTAAAACGGAACTAAAACTGAACTATAATTGAACTCGAACTGAACTGGAACTGGAACTGCAGAAGTAAAAATGAACTAGAGCTGAACTCGAACCAAACTTGAATTAAACTAAAGCTTAACTAGAATGGAACCTTTATTTCTTCAGAGAATTTAGAATGAACTTCTATTTACTCCCTTTATTACTCTTAAATAACACTTCAGGGGCTTCAGTTTCAAAATCGGAGTCCAAATTATTTTGAAGCCGCCATTTCGGCAGAGATCTCAATATAAATTAAATCGAAAAATAATTCTTAATTTCAAGCAGAATTTGGATTAAAAATGTCATTCGTTTCCATCTAAATTTTAACTTAAAATTTCCTTCCAACTATTTTTCGCCAAAAAAAATAAATAAATTGAAATTTTTCACCATAAGTTCTTAATGTATCCTTCAGGATTTATGTACATATACTCTATACCGTTTTAGCTGGATGCATAATTGTTCATTTGTATTAACATAGAAATGTTTTGACTCCTCGATATCCGTCATTGCGTCCGGTTGGACTTGCCCTCTTTATGTCGCATAAATTATTCTTCAGTAAAAAAGTTAACCCACAAAATCGATTTTATGATATCCGTCCATCCCTACAGTTGGGTATATGGACTTTCTGTCAATTAGAGTGTCCCTTGAAATAAATTTCCATATTCGAAATACCACTCAAATGATGTATATTAATGAAAAGAATAAAGGATAAATATTAAAAATATATCACTATTGACCTTCCATAACATCCATTAAAAAATTATGGGTTTAGTAACGTATTATTTTTTAAAATACAAGTTTTGAATTTAATATCTTAATAGTTTTCAAAAGTCGTTATGAAAAAGTATTAACGAAATTTATTTGTCAAAATATTAGACCCACGATCAGTCATTTTAATGGAATACTAGATATATTGGTTTTAAAAAAAGTTTCCAAAGTTTTAAATTAATTTGGGTCTAAGTATCTAGCAAATGTATGAACATTTTTTGGATTCATAATTATATTGATGTAAAATCACTATGATTTTATAACCCAATTATTAATTTTGTATCCCACTAACCCAATTTTATTAAAATCTATTAAGATTTAAAGGATATATTATCCTTTTTAACCAATAATTTACATAATCATTAAACTTAATAAAAATTGATCATTCAAAAAACTTTTTAAATTGAATTAAAGTTATCAAAATATTACAAATTTAGTCCTTAAAATCAATTACAGAAAAACCTCACGTCTCTGTCCCCTTAACCCCCAACAATTATTATTATTTTTTTTTTAAACAGCTTTCATAAATTGTTATGATTAAATACCAGTCAACATAACCAGCCTTAAGAAAAACCACTTGACAAAATATAAAATAATTAAATAAACAAGAGAGAATATAAGAAATGTGAAAAAAAGGATTATCATTATACAAGAAAGAAAAAAAAAGGACAAAAGACACACACATATTAAAAAAATAAAATAAAATGCAAATTGAAAAATATAAAATAAAAATAGAGAGAGTGAGGGAGAGAGAAGAAAAATAAAAACATAAAAAATATATTTATTATTACTATTTTTTATTTTATTTTTTTGTTTAACTCTACTTTATATCTTGCCAACAGATAAAAATCTGTAATGACATTAAAGAAAGTTATAAAGGGGGATGAGAGCAATCAGAAAAGGGGTTAAAGATGGTGTTAAAAGTAAAGCAAACAGGACATTAAGAAGAAAAAAAATGGGAAAAAAATATATTATTAAGAAAAACGTGTGAAATGTGGAAAAAAAAACGTTTACTACTAAGAAGTAAGGGGTGCTAAAAGCGGGTGTTAAAGCGGCAAAACAGAAAATATGAAAATTTTGCAACAACAACATTCCAGCACATTGTTATAGCAGCAGCAGGACAATAACATCAAGGATAAAATATAATAATATCTACAAATTTTTGTAATAAAATAATAAAAGAATATAACGATGCACATAAAAATATAAACAGCCCACCAGGAATATTTTTCTTACAGGGGGGAGATAAGATAAAGTAACTAAAATAGGAACTAAAATTATATTTGAAGGATAACCAAGTGTAAGGGGAAATTTAATCCTGTAAAAGTTTTTAACTAGAAGTCAAAGGGGTTCCTTACGAAAGTTACTTCTAGCTAAAGACTTTTGGAGGTTTCCATTTTCTTAGTTGAAATTGTATTAAGATATAAAGAAAGAATATGATTAAAGCTACATTAGGACTTTGAAAAAATGTATGGTTTAGTCCCCATAGAGTTTAAAGGTAAGTTCAGAATTTAAGTTAAATTGGAACTTTAAATTTATATTAAAAATTTCCTTCGCTTTAAATTTAATTGTCTTTTGAGAAGGTTTTATGACGTATGTTTTGTAGTTTGAATTAAGAATTTAATTAAGCAAAATTAATGCTTAGAAAATGCTCTTAAATCAAACTATATTGGGGCTTTGAAAAGACCAAAGATTCAAAAACGTCCATTATAGTAGCTTAATTAAGACTTCAATGTTGATTTTTAAATAAAAAAAATTTGAACTCTGTTCAATTAAAATTAATTTAAAACCATAAATATTTCTTTCATTTATTGAATTAAATTTGAACTAAAAATATTTTTTCTTTCGAAGAATTTTTCATTTTAAACTAAATTAGAAAAAGAACCTTCGTTTAAGCACAAATTTTAACTGAAAATGTTCTGCTTTTAGCTAAATTTTTACTTAAAAAGGACCTGCTATTTAACATATGAATGTTTTTATTTTCAAGTAAAATTTTATCATAAAAAGGTCCTTGGATTTTAGCTAAAATTTATCTTTAAATAAGTCCTTCGTTTCGTGTTATATTTGAACTTAAAGTGCCCTCTGTGCCTTGCAAAATTTTTACTTTAAAAGGTCCTTCTTTCAAATTATATTTTAACCCAGGAAAGTCCTCCATTTCATGTTAAATTTGAACAATAAAAAGTCTTTGGTTTTTTGCTAAATTTAATATTTAAAGAAGTCTAGCGTTTCAAGTTATATTGGAACTTAAAGAGTCCTCAGTTTCAAGCCAAATTTTTACTTTAAAGAGTCCTCCATTTAAATTATACTTTAACCCAAGAAAGTGACCCATTTCCATTTAATTTAAATATAAAAAGTCAATACTTTTTAACTAAAATTTCACTTTAAAAGAGTCCTTTGTTTGTAGTTATATTTGAACTTAAAAATTTACCTAAACTTGAACAAGAGAGCCCTGCCTTTCCAGCCAAATTTTAACTTCAAAAACTTCTGCTTATTAAACTATATTTTAGCCTAAAATATTCTTCGTTTATATATCGATTTTGCTGAATTTCAATCCCAAAATTTTCGAAAGGATTTTATATCTTTTGACATAAATATTGTATATGTCAATTACTGCTGGGCTTCATAAACGCCATTTCTACCGACACATAGACGGACGAGCATGGTCCTATTATTATCATTTCTTACAGGAATCCAGAATAAATAAAAAATTGTGGAAACTGCCAATGGAAAGACAAACTTACACCTGTCGTGAAGGGTAGAAAAATATTCTTCGTTCTAACATAAATGACCTTGAAAAATTGTCCTCAATTTAAATTTTTAATGGTACCTTAACTGGTACCTATGATTAAATGTAAATTGGAAATGTTAAGGAGACTCAATAAGTGCCACAATTGGAACTATATTCGGTACTTTGAATAATATATGACTTATAATTTTTGGCCTTTAATTCAATAATTATTTGATTTGAGCCTTAATTTGGCCCTTAAAAATGTCTAATAATAAAACCTTTTTTAGATCTTAAAAAGTACTACAATTATATAACAATTTGTCCTTTAAAAAGTCCTAAGTTTTCAACTAAATTGAGATTAACATTTGAAAATCTATTGAGATCTTAAAGGGAGCGTATACTTAGATCTTAAAGAAGATTGAAAATTATTATTTTTTGGTTACACTAAATTGGCTTTTGATTAAAAAGTAATGGGGACTTTTAAGGTCTTTAATTTAAGTATAACCTGGAATTTTTAAAAAATCTCCAGTTGCGACTTAATTGGTTTCTAAAGGAGATATAAGTATGAGATTAATTTTTAACATTAAACTTCTCTACAACCAAGGATTTTTGTGATATATTTTACACTAAACTATAATTTCAAAAAGATTTTCAATTGACGCTTAATTGATCCCTTAATTAGTCAATATTATAGAGGCTTAATTTTGAATACAAAAAGTCTTGTAAGTAAGCAGATAAGAACTACTATTGTTTAGGTTTCAACAAAACCCAAATGCACAACACACCACGAATGCTGATGAAGTGTATAGTGGCACAGAAAACATCTATTCCATTATGCTGGTGTCTAATTATAGATCACAAGCTCTGAAACAACAAGGCAATTTACAATTGACAACTTGTTTAACGATCAAAGATTTGTGGAGCATTTAAGGAATAATTAAGACCTATATTTTAGGCTAAACTGAGTTTTTAATATACCAATGATTAAGCATTAATTTGGTTCCCCAAAAACACCTACCATTGAGATTTGCAAAGAACTTTAGACGCATATTCCTTTAAAATTTTAATTACCTTATTGAGACCTTAAGGAGACTTTAGTTTCAAACTTCAATTTCTTCCTCTAAAATTTCCCATTAGTCCTTTTATAAAATCCCTTAGTAAAGAACAAAAAAAAAACTATATATACAAAAGAAGAAAATGTCATACAATTTAAGCCTTCTTGTATAAGAGAGGTGGGTGTAAAACAAAGTACAATGAATCGCTAACCATTACTGGCTTTAGCAAAGAAGGCATTAACATACTTTGGCATATATTCAACTTCTCCTGCTCCTCTCTTCACTTTAACATTTCGTTATGGCTCTAACCAAACACATACAAACTCTGGGGTATATATTGTTAAAATGCTAGCCAGGGAAGAGTTAAAAAAATAAACAAGAGCATCCAAAAGGATATTATAACTGGGTTATTTCTTGTATATGTTTATTATGGTTTTTATGTGTTGGCTTGTTTACTATACCATTGTATGTATGCGTTTATTGTTGTTGTTGTTAATATAGCCTTTACCATAATTGTTGTTATTGTTCCAATGTTACTATTTTCCCTGTTAACAATAGCATTTTATTTTATTTTTTGTTTTCTTCTTTCTGTTTCCCTTACTAAAGGGGTTTTTCTCTTATAACCACTTTTCAATTTAATTTTCATTTTTTAAAGTTGTTTTATTTTTTTTTTTTTTGGAAATTTCTTTTATTCTTTAGTCAAAGTGGGTATTTTTTTTTAAACAAATGCCATTTGTTAACTTAAAATATAAATATAAAAATATATTTTTATTATTATATTAAAAATAAAAAAATACGAAACAAACAAAAAATAATTTCATTAATGCACCAAAAAGAATTGTGGTTTAAGTAAAAGTAATTTTTATTTGAAGCAAAAAAAAAAAAAACAAACAAATAAAAGAAAGTGCTTGAAAACATTTAACCCTAAATGGTAGAATGGTTTTCTATTGTATGCATAAGTATATATATATAAAAGCAATATGAACAGCAATTGAATTGAAAAAATAAATGTATAAAAAAAATTTAATAAAATTTATCATTATCGTGCTTGAAAATTAAAAAAAGGCTCCCTTTAACATTTTGTTGTAATTCAAATTAAGCTTTTAATAGAGGTCTTTGTAAAGTCCCTATTTGGAACTGATATCAAATTTTGTTAAAGCTCATATTAAGCTTTAGTTTAAGTTAAATTGAAACTTAGAATTAAGCTTTAATTGTAAGTCTTTTTCAACTTAAAATTAACTACCCTGGTATCTTTTATTTAGAATATTTTGTCTCCTAAATTAGCCGGAAGTAACAGATTTTTTAAATTTAAATCAATTGCTGATTTAAATGCAACACTAACTTAATCCAAATCTGAAATAGTTTGCCTAATTATTATTGCGTCATTAAGACATATATTTTTGGGTTAAATCTTAGGTTTTTTAAACTTTCAATTATTACTAATTATTATTTAATTTTGATATCTTTAAGCCTCTGATGGGGGGTGTTTTGGGAAGCATTGTGTGTTGTTAATCTCATTTTTTTAACAACAACGAAGCTTTCATTTTGAATCCTTTGAGACCTAATACTTACTTAGCTCAAGCTTAAATATGTAACGTGGTTTTGCCTCTGTCTCTGTATTGAACAGTAGACCGCAGCTTCTGTATTGAACAGTAGACCCGAAGACTCTGTATTTAACAGTAGACCGAAGCTTCTGTATTGAACAATAGGCCGAAGCCTCTGTATTTATCAGTAAATCAATGTCACTGTATTGATCAGTAGACCAAAGTCTCTGTATTAGAACAGTAGACCAAAGTCTCTGTATTGAACAGTAGGCTCAAGCTTCTGCATTGAACAGTAGATCGAAGTCTCTGCATTAAACAGTAGGCCAAAGTCTCTGTATTGAATAGTAAATCAAAGTGACTGTATTGATCAGTAGACCAAAGTCTCTGTATTACACAGTCGGCCGAATCCTCCGTATCGAAGTATCGTATTGAACACTAGACCAAAGCCTCTAGGGCCAACCAGTCAACTTTTCAAAGCAACGTAGAATGAAGAAATGTAGCGTGAAACATTTTTGGCAACTAGTCAACAAAAGTA